>JAYKAV010000010.1:188796-222445 GCA_035582835.1 Phoebastria nigripes
GACCTCCCCCGTTAACCAGGACTGCTGATAAATGATGGAGAGTGGCTTGGCAAGCTCCTCTGCCAGCTCCCTCAGCACTCTCGGGTGGATCCCATCCGGCCCCATAGACTTGTGAGCATCCAGGTGGCGTAGCAGGTCGTTCACTGCTTCCTCTTGGATTATGGGGGGTTTATCCTGCTCGCCGTCCCCGTCTTCCAGCCCAGGGGGCTGAATACCCTGAGGATAACTGGTCTGACTGTTAAAGACTGAGGCAAAGAAGACATTAAGTACCTCAGCCTTTTCCTCATTCTTAGTGGCAATGTCCCCCCGCCCCCCGCATCCAATAAAGGATGGAGATTCTCCTTGGCTCTCTTTTTGTCATTAATATATTTGTAAAAACATTTTCTATTGTCTCTAACAACAGCAGCCAGATTGAGTTCTAGCTGGGCTTTTGCCTTTCTGATTTTCTCTCTGCATGACCTAACGAGATCCCTGTACTCTTCTKGAGTTGCCTGCCCCTTCTTCCACAAGTGGTAAACGCTCCTTTTTTATCCTGAGTCCCAGCAAGAGCTCCCGGTTCAGCCAGGCCAGTCGTCTTCCCTGCCCGTTCTTCTTACAGCATATGGGGACAGCCTGCTCCTGTGCCTTCAAGACTTCCTTCTTGAAGAACGTCCAGCCTTCCTGGACCCCTTTGCCCTTCAGGACTGTCTCCCAAGGGACTCTCTCAACCAGTGTCCTGATCAGGCCAAAGTCTGCCCTCCGGAAGTCCATGGTAGCGGTTTTGCTGGCTCCCCTCCTTACTTCACCAAGAATTGAAAATTCTATCATTTCATGGYYRCTAAGCCCAAGACAGCCTCCGACCACCACATCTCCCACCAGTCCTTCTCTGTTTGTAAACAGCAGGTTGACCGAAGCACCTCCCCTGGTAGGCTCACTTACCAGCTGCATCAGGAAGTTGTCTTCCACACACTCCAGGAACCTCCTAGACTGTTTCCTCTCTGCCGTGTTGTATTTCCAGCAGACGTCCGGGAAGTTGAAGTCCCCCACGAGAACAAGGGCTAGCRATTGYGAGACTTCTGCCAGCCGCTTGTAGAATGTTTCATCCGCCTCTTCATCCTGGTTGGGTGGCCTATAACAGACTCCTAGCAGGATATCTGCCTTGTTGGCCTTCCCCCTCATCCTTACCCATAAGCACTCGACCTTATCATCACAATTGTGGCGCTCTAGACAATCAAAACACTCCCTAACATACAGAGCCACCCCACCGCCTCTCCTTCCTCGCCTGTCTCTTCTGAAGAGCTTATAGCCATCCATTGCAGCACTCCAATCGTGACAGTCACCCCACCATGTTTCTGTGATGGTGACTAAGTCGTAGCTATCCCGCTGCACAATGGCTTCCAGCTCTTCCTGTTTGCTGCCCATGCTGCATGCATTGGTGTAGATGCACTTGAGCTGGGCTATCGATTTCACCCCCAAAACTGGCATGCCACCCCTATGCTCATCTCTAGTGAGCATGGTTTTATCCCCTTCCCCCTTTGAACCTAGTTTAAAGCCCTCTCAATGAGTCCTGCCAGCTCATGAGCGAGAATCCTTTTCCCCCTGTGAGACAGCTGAACTCCATCTGTTGCCAGCAGGCCCRGTGCYRTGTAAACCTCCCCATGATCAAAAAAGCCAAGATTCCGCCCATGGCACCAGCCCCTGAGCCATGTGTCAATCAGGTGTGTTTTCCTGTTCCTTTCAGTATTCTTCCCTGCCACTGAAGGGATTGAGGAAAACACTACCTGYGCTCCTGATCCTTCAACCAATYGCCCCAGTGCCCTGAAGTCCCTTTTGATGGCTTCTGGGCTTCTCTCCGCAACCTCATCACTGCCAGCCTGTATAAGCAATAGCGGGTAGTAATCAGAAGGCCGTACCAGACCAGGGAGTTTCCTAGTAATGTCTCTAACCCGGGCCCCAGGGAGGCAGCAGACTTCCCTGTGGGATGGGTCTGGTCAGCGTATCAGGCCCTCTGTTCCCCTCAGAAGGGAATCGCCTATGACAATTACCCTCCTTTTTTTCTTAGCAGAGGCAGTCATAATGCATGGGGCTGGCCGCCTCACCCTAGGCAACCCCCCAGATGGACCTTCATCTACACCTTCATTTGCCTGGCCCTCAAGTTCCAGAGCCCCATATCTGTTGTGTAAGGGCAACTGGGAAGGTGAGGGAGGCCGGGCGGGGGTTTGCCTGGAACCCTGAGCAGGGACCTGTTTCCATTCCCCTCTGTCACTTAGGTCCCCTTCTTCTGCCTGGTGGCAAGACGGCAGGGGATCCTCTGCTTCTTGCGGAGCCTCCATCTGCTGCCTTTGCCTCAGGGATGGTAGGGTGTGGCTCCACCAATCTATCTCCCTCTCACACTCCCTGATACTCCTTAACCTTTCCACTTCCTCTTTCAGCTCTGCCACCAGGCTGAGCAGATCATTCACCTGGTCACACCACACACAGGTGTTGTCTCTGCTGCCCTCCGGTACAAGTGACAGCCTCAGGCACTCCCTGCAGCTGGAGACCTGGACAGCTGTATGCTTGTGTGAGGGCCCCATCTGGGTGGCCGCATTCCTTCTGGCGATGGCTTTTGGCCGAGTGGAAACCACAGCTAGGTCCTCGTCTGGGAGGGCGATGACCACTGGTTGAGAGCCAGGAGGGGGACTGCACCCTGCCCGCCTGCCTTCCCTGCACGCCCAGCCTGCGCGAACTGCCGCGCCGCACTCCGAGTCACTCGCGCTCCCTGCAGGCTGCTCTTGTATGTGAGGGGGTTTGGCCGCTGTCCCTCCTGTCCCCGCCCACGCTGAGTCAGAGCTGCCGCTCGTCAAGAGTTCACTCCTCCAGCCGGGGTACCCTCTCCCTGCGCTTTTGCCTTCGCGGTTTTTGTCGCCGTTTTGCCACTTTAGGAAAGGTCCCCCGGAGCGATCCTCCGCTCCGGAGCCCTTCGCCTCGGTGGCTTCGGTCTTCCTCACTTGCTGTTTAGAATTTTATTCTTTTATGGTTAAGAAATACAGTCTCTCACTCTCCCATGGAAAGACAGATTGGTCATGTTTAATATTCTGAATTCTGCTGCTCTACCCCTTTGAAAGAGCAAAAACTCTCTTGTAAATCCTATGAAATATTTGCGATTTTGCTTCCTCCTCAAAAAAATTCTTTTTTAAAAAAATCCGTTTGTTTAAATTTTAATTGTTTCCACATCACCATCTTGACTGCAGTTGCTCTGAATGATAAAAGGCATGCAGAAAAATCCATGTATGCATTATACATTCATTCCCAACAGGGGATCTGTTCTTTCATCATGTTAATGCTAAACTGAATTATTCAATTAATTCAAACATCTCTCTGAGCTTCATTCACCAATTCCTGTTTTGCAATATCAAGAGTCAAACCATCAATTGATTGGACGCCTTTCTCCAGCAGTTAGTGAAGTAGTGTGTACATTGTTTAATTGTATTTGTTAAGCATTTCCAAGCCAGGAGAATTAGTGATGAGCTGCAGTTACATAGCAGCAGGTTTAAGTTTCTCTGTGTTCAACCCAACAGTTGAAAGAGAGAGTGAAATGGGAGGGAAAGGCATACAGAGGGAAATGTGGCCACTCACTGCTGCATGCCTTTCATGAGCTGGACTGTCACAAACATGCATCAGACGCTGGCAATAAAGATATGATCATTCGGCAATGCACCACAAGGTCTTATTTTCATGAATGCAAATGATAACACAAGCCAAGAAGTGAAAGTCAAAACACTGTGTTCATATCACCAGCTGATAATGCAGTCAAGTTCCAAAATCTTTGGTCTTTGCTTTCAAGTAAATGTAAAAGCTCTGCACAGGTCTTTACAGAGTAGAGCCCAGTCTCCGAACACATCTAGGATAAAGAAAAGGCAGCACTACTCCTGCCAGAGCAAAGCCAACACATTAGACTCAGTGACAGATGAATCATTGATGAAGAGGAAGAAGTTTCCTGCTGACTTAGCCTCCTGTCTGCCCTGGAGTTTAGTTTTCAAAGCTTCTCAACTCTGGCCACATGGACCAACGTCAGTGGGAGTAACCAGGGCTGTATAGTTCTGAAGTCAGACCCAACATACTGACTTGGAAGACATTTCTCATCTGAGCTTCAGTGAGCAAAGTGCAGCATTGCTCTCCAGGTCTCACCCCCTAATTGTCAAACATTTCCTGCATGTTGATCAGCATCTATCAAATACAAATAAGTACTACCTCCATTGCATTCTCAAAAAGGCATGCCTCATGAAAATTGCTTTAATTCCATGTTATTTACCATGAATAGACTTTAACAGACAGCATTAGTGTTCTGATCCTCTAATGCATTTGTTTCAATAAACAGAATACTGAAAAAAAATCTTTAAATGGCTCTAGATCCATTAAGAAGGAAATAATGTTTCAAAATTGCCATAATTCTTATAACAGTTATTTGTTATTTGACATTGTGGTTGATTTAGTGGCCTGTTGTTCTTGCATGCATACATTTCTGTTCTTAAACTCTCTGCAATAATTTGGAAATAGAATCCAAAACCTCTGACAGAAGACAGGTAGTGATTCTACCCTTTGATCAAACACTGATAGGAGATCAATAGTCCAGAGAGCAACACGTGCTGTGTTAAACAACATGCGCTATAATTAGCTCATGGTACAAGATGACCTCCCCTGCAAACATCCTATAACATTTTATTTCTCTTCTGCCATATTGCCAGAATAAAAATAAATTGAGTGGGAAAACAGGGCTATGTCAGATCCCAGTGCATTGCAAGTGCTGGCAAATTCTATCTTTCCTAGTATGCCACTGCATTCCCAAGCAATACCAAGGAATTAATGGCTTGGTTGTCTCCAGGAAACTACAAGGAGAGCACAGATGCATGACACAGAGAAGATGTGAGGGTGCTGTAGTAGAACAATACACTATCTGCAGATTCTTTTATCAAATACTTGCCAGAACATTGATCCTGTGAACATATATTAGCTGCTAGTCGTTAATTTTCTTATTCCGAAAGGTTATTATCAAATCAAGCAGTAGATAAAACAAGTGAGGTAGGCAAACCACACCTTACAAATATCCCATAATCAAAGCAAGCAGTTCATGGACAACAATCTGAGTTAGAAAATGAGCCACAGCTAAAACTTTTCTTAATGTCTATGAAAACAGCTGCATTCATAGACAAATGCTCACTGATGCAAAGTCTCAAATAGCTATTCAGCTTCACCTGTTGGATCTCCTCGGTTTAGGGTGATTCAGGAGCAGCTCATTTGAACATTTCACCAGGCCCATAGTCCGGTCAATTCAACAGCCCCGCAGCCCTGGGTATGGACAGGGCTGCAGGTCTGTGTCCCCAGACGAGGCCACATAGCTCCCCCCATAAACAGGCTGGCAGTCAGCAAAGTCCCTAAGAGCACTGCATGAAAGCCCCCCTTTGCTGACATGCTGAGGTCCCTTAAAATCACGCTGACCCAAATCCTTTGCAGTTCCCTGCCTGGCAGCCTTGCTGTCTAAGCTCTAGGGACTTGTTCAGGACCCAGCACAAAAGCATTCAGCAGCTCTAGCTGTCACAGTGTCTCCTACACATCAAACTTCCCCTGTTTCTCAAGGGACAGCATCCTTCCTCCTCCCTGTCCTACTATTGAGTTTTCTCTTTTTTTTTTTTTTTTATATCCCATTATTCTTCTTATTCCCTGGTGCCCACTAAGTAATTTGTAGTCCTCCTTCATGTTTACACTCTTCCTTCAGATATGTGGAGATTAAAAGTTTCCTTCCCTTTAGCTGACACATACATAATATATCTAACTCCTTTAATCTTTCTTCAAGGAGGCTATCCATCCCAGTTCTTAATACTTTTGGGTGATCTCTGAACTTCAGGACATTTGTCTATATCTCTCAAGCACTTAGATACTCAAGAGTGAACTGAGTAATCTTGCTGGAGGAAAGCTAGATCATGCCATATACAATTTAGACACCTGCCACTTACTGCAATTAATCTTCTCATTTGTTAAGATTGGAATCACTGGAACAGCCCATCAAGAAATTACTTGCTGCTACTGAAAATCCCAGAGGGATGCTAGTCAGGCAGTCCAGCAAACAAATGATGTATTATATGTATAATACAAAAAGAAGACCTTTGGCTACTCAGAGATTTTGGACAAAATAAAGACAGAACTTTTAAGGTAAGAAACTTTCTATACACCTGCACACATAAGAAACAGAAATAAAAGGAGTACAGTGTGTACACTGGTGACAATTAAGACAGGAGTGTTTGCCTCAGCTTCAGGTAGCAGTAATGGTGCAGTGAAGGACAGCAAAATCCAGGTGAGATTCCCAGTTAGGAATCACAGTGGTCTAACTTTGCTTATTGATGCCAGTGAAACTCCCAACAGTCACAATGCAAGTGGGTTACACTGGCACATTACAAGACCCCTCACTGCCATAAAAGGCACACACATGCAGGAAGTAAGATACATGCAGTTGACCGAGAGTAGGTCAGAGAGAGAGGGTAGCAGAACTTCAACAATTTCGTATAACCTTCCTCTCCATATCACTCTCGTTTCAGCATTTCTTTCTCAGGCCCAAGGGGGTATGAACAACTTAGCACAGAGCAATTACTTGTTGGCTAATACATACAATACCTAGGTAGGACCAACCTACCTTAGTTTATCCCCTTAGCTGGGGATACTCAGCTAAGCATTAATGTACTTGCCACCCTGCCTGAGATACCCACTGAGTCCCCACCAGCCAGGCATTCATCAGCCAGGAGGGGATGGGTTGGCCCCTACTGATCCTTGGAGCAAGCTGGTCCTTGATCTTTCTGAGTTGCTGGCTCCTAGCTCTCTTCATTATTTTTTTCTTAGGATTTTATACCTTTTCACAGCAGTATTTTTCTCTTGAGTCCTTGAGTTACTAAGTACAAGTAACAACAACAACAATTCCACTTCTCCCTATGCTTGTCTTGCGTGTCTTCTCTCACTTAGAGCTCAACAGCAGTTTTCTCCATCCAGCTCTCATAGCTGTGCTGCAGAGGGACAAGAAGGACTGCTAATTACCTGCATGCACAACTGACCCAAGAGGCCCTCCTAGCTGGTAAGACAGAAGGAGGGGAGAAAATAAGGACTGGGAGAGGGGGCCCAATTTCAGGAATGGCAACATGGATGGTAACTCTGTCAAGCCCTGTAAGCGTCCCCTGCACRCCCACATGCTGGCTCCACAACCCTCTGTTGTCTTCCTCCAATCCTCCCAGATCCTTGGCAGATCTATTACATAAACTTTTGTTAGAGTTAGTACCTGGTGCCATTGGACTAAGACCATCACTCTGTGTATACATATGTAGAAAACAATAGTCCCTGCCCCAGAAACCTTACCATTTGTTGAGACAAAACAAGATATAACTGATGGGCAAGAGACTGGGTATGTCCGGAAGGATAGAGAAATGACATTAATCATGTGGTAAAAAACCCTCTGCTGTTCAGGAACAGGAAACCTAATTCAATTCACCCCCCGCCCACCCACCACTGCTCAATGTAGTTTTTTGACTACTCTGAAACCTGGTCCTTCCTCTGTCAGTAATCTGTGACATGAATTGGTGGGGAACTGGGCGATCAGACCTGTCAGCTGACACAGCTGTCAGTTCTTCAGCTGGCAAGTGAGTGATCTATCAGCCAGCTGGGCTCAGGGAAAGCCCCATTCTTCAATCAATGAATCAGAGAGCATCCAGCCAGGTTTCTGTACATCTAGAGACAACCCAGGTCTCTAGGTGCCTTGTTCCTCCCGTGCTTTCTCACTTCTCCCCTCCCTTGGTATATAGTTATCTGTACATCAGCTTTTATGTGATTCAGTCTTTTATAAATGTTTGCTTTTTTACAGAGACTTCTTCAAAATATTTTTCTTTCCTGCCTTGCTTTTTTTCCCTTCTGCAGTTTCTCATTCTTGCCTCATTTCCTGCTCCCTCCGAACACCACCTTCCTTCTCTGGGAGACCTCAGTTTCTCTTCTCCACCATGCAACTAGGCCTGAAGGGAAGGACCTAGTTGTGCAACTTCAGGGTTGAGGAAGAAATGAGGAATGCTGGTTTTGGGCACTTTCAGGCAAGCAGGTGGGTGGACAGGAATCAGGTTTACCTGGTCTACAGTATGCCCTTTCTCCCATGCTTGATCATTCTTCCCGAAGAGTCAAGAGGGCTTATAATGGGAACTTGCCAGCCTTTTTGGTATTGCCTTGGAGATAAAACCCCTGCAATTCTCTGAAGGGAAAAAGTTTCTATGAGATTTCCTGCAAGAGTAAAGATAGTTTGGATGCACCTTGGACTGCAGTGCAGATCCTCTCCTGTTTCAGACCCAGCCACTGCACTCCATCAGTGACATTTATCCTCACCAACCCCTACATGATCAGCAAGATGCCCTTCCTATGCACACACACACATGTACACATAGCAGATGGAAAAGCAAAGCACAGATAGGATAAATAATTCATTTGTGGTCTTACAGACAGTCCAGGAGCTGAATGCAGGCTTGTGTGTCATAGCTACATGACCCTTTTTTATGCTCACCACGCACACATATAGGGAACATGCTGTGTTTTTCTGCCATCCTATGGAGGCTCACCTCTCTTTTCTCTCTCAGTAACTGAACACCATTTTAACTCAGGGCATACTTAAGACAGATATAAAGCTCATTGCATGAGGCATACATGTGTCTTGTCCTCCCTCCCTGGCATTATCTATTCTATTAAAAAAGATTGGTCTGAAGCTAAGACCACATGCAGCCAGAATGAAGGCTGGCTTAAGTACCCAGATCAGAATGGTTTAAAAATTTCATGACTGCCTGTGTGCTCCTTCCTTTAATATAATAGGAATCACTGCTTAGAATTCACTACCTTGGCAGTCAGCTGCCTGTTTTGCCTCGCTTAGATCCTGCCCACCTCAAATGATGAGAGCCTACCATGTACTGAGCCACGGCAAAATGGGGCCACAAAAGTATATTAATGAAGCTTCTGTTTCTTGACGTGACACAGACATTTATTATCCCAGAGTGAGGAGGCAGAGATGCCCATTCAGACCTAGTAACAAAGCATGATTGCACCAGACTTTTTTCTGATATTTGTGCTCCCATTGCCTTTCCACTGGAGGTAGCAGGCCACATTTACCACCAGTTAAACACCCTCTGTTTCAGCAGCATGGAGGGCAGCAGCTGCTAGTCCTTGCCTTTCCCTCTCCCTCCACAACCCAGAAAGTCAACACATTCCCTTGGCATATTTGCAGAATGGTCTTCAAGTTTCTTTCCGTAACAGCAGCTCAGAAAGAGAATTAGCTTAATACTTATTCTGCAAGGAATTCAGCAGAATTTCCCCTTAAAACCTAGTGACTTTGATACATTAAATGATATCGCTTTGGTTGTCACTGGACTTGAAAGCAATGCTTATATGCAGCAAAGGCACCTGAAGCAATGCATTTTAATACTACAAACAGTAGGTAGTTTATCTTGTGTGTATTGAATTAAAAGCTTCACTCTATTTCCTTTTGATTTTTTTTAATCCTGAGGACAACCTGCATTCCTGCCTGAAAATGTAGCACATGTTAGCTAGTTACTTGATTTACTGTGCCCAGCAGCAGTTCTTAAAAGAGGACAGTTGCAGAGGGAGGTACATCTCTCGTCACAAGAAAAAGATTCAGGAAGGGCAACATCCCATTCCTATTGGCCTGATATGCTAGACAATGGGTACTATTTCTATATGTTTGTCCACATGGAGGACAGAGCAAAACTTGATTTACTGGTCCTCTTATCTCTACTCATTTTGAGTCCTGCTCCTCAACTCATACCTTTAGGGAAATGTTAAAGCCAGGATCAAACATATTCAGAATTACAGGCTCCTGCAATATCATTCCAGCTCCCTAATGCAATTTTACAACATTGTTAGAATAAGCCCCCAGCGCTAAAGTTTCTCAGTATATGAACTGTGTTGAGAGATGGATTCATCATTGTAATGTGATGTAAACCCATGCCATTAGCTAAAGAATTATAGAAGTAGCTCTTGTCAATCTACAGTTGTTTAGGAAAAAGGTAAGAACTGTCAACGGGAAAACCCCTACTCCTCTCCTCTTCCAGGGAAACAATTTACTTCTCTTGCATCCCCATGTAATCCATGAGGATTATGTGGATGCAAAGCTGATGCATAAAGGATGAGGAGAACAAGCCCATTATCAATAATGAAATGTAGACCAAGACCTTCAGAAGAGGACATTATATTGTAAATGGAGATTCTCTCTGCCCTCAGCATTCTACACTTTAATTTTCACCAATGACAAACAGGTCAGATTAATATTTCCACATGTGCACATACTGACAGATTTGTTATCATGGCAAAGGAATTTTTTTTTTTTTTAAAGAAAACCACCTATCATGGCAAAGGAAATTTTTTTTTAAAAAAAAGAAGACCACCTAAAAGACATTTCCAGTTTCTGTGTGAAGCCAGAAAGTGGTGACAATGCACCAGGAAAAGAGCCTCACCCTCACAGAACAATGAGGACCTGAGCTTTTTGGGTGTCTAATCTCACCAGCAACTGCTTGGTGAAAAATGGATTTAAATTGACTTGAGTTCTATCAGACACTTCCCAGCAGTCCTCTGCTTAAGAGCAGCCACTGATGTCTCCATTGACAGGACTGTTTGAAATTTAATTGACTGGAGATTTGCTTCCAAAAGCCAGTTTTGAAAAACCCATAATCCCAAAACCAGGGATTTTGTCACAAGACTCAGGTAGTGTCCAGAATTTATAATGCACCCTATCTCAGAGACATCCATGCTCTCCTCCCATGTCCTAAAAGATCTGGTGTCCCTGTAGGGCACTGTCATGACAGATCACCAGGTTGTTGACAGCCTCATGCCTCAGGCATGATGGGATGATCAGTGACAGTCCAGGAGTTTTGCCCATCCACAGAGTTGGTGATGTTCACAGTCTGTCAGTCATAGAGCAGAGATACGTCAGAGGCAGAGATACCCCTTTTCTGATTAAATCACTGGTTCTGTAGACAACACGAGAGCAGAGGATGTCATTTACCCAGACCTTAGCAAGACTATTGACTCAATCTCCCATAGCAGCCTTGTGGCCAAATTAGGAAGGTACAGACTGGATGGGTAAGTGAAAAACTGGCTGCATCACTGGGCTTAGTGCTAGTGACTGAAACTGAAGAGCCAAAGTCTAACCTGCAGCCAGATACCAGTAACATTCTTCAGCGGTCAGCACAGGGAGTACTGCTGTTTGATATCCTCATCAGCTACCTGAGGAGTGGAAAACAGCACACCCCCATCAGTTTGTGAATTCTACAAAATCRGAGGAGGAACAGCTGATACTCTGGAGGGTAAGGTCAAGGGACTTCAACTGACTAGAGGGCTGAGCTGACAGGAAGTGTCATGAAGTGCCACAAAGGCAAATGCAAAGCCTGCACCTGGAACAAAATAATCCCATGCACTAGGATATGCTGTTGAGCAACTGGCTTGTAGCAGCTCTGCAGAAAAGGACACGGGGTTCCTGGTTAACAGCAAGCTGAACATGAGCCAGCATGGACGGAAGCTCCACTTGATTTGATTCTGAAATGTGAATAAACCTCTGCTTTTGTGTTTCCAAAGAACAAAACCATGCTCCTTTCTAGTGCGAGTGTGAGGTACATTGAGGATTGCCCTGGGTGTATTAGTACAAGCTGTGACCAGCTGGAGACTTCATCTCATGGTTCCCTTTTCTAGTAGGTAACAACCCCCCTGAGGACATGAGCTGCCAGAAGAAACAGGATTAGGGAGACTAATGCATACACATGTGTTAAAGCACATGTTGCAGGGAAGGTGATGCTCCATTTAAAGCACTAATCTGAGGTATGTGAAATCTAACACCTCCTAGATACATGCAATGCAGCAATGCATTTTCCTCAGAAGGAAATTCCTTATAATTAAAGCCCAAACAGAGTTGCTTGAAAAGCTTTTCACTGCAGTGCTGCCTAGCACTGTTGGTTATGCTATGGGTACTTAATGATCTGGCTTTGTGCAGCTAAACCAGGGACTGATTGCCTGGAACAGAGCTTCAGCTGAGGTAGTGGGAACACGAAGACAGGAGCCAGCTTGTGAATAACCCTAGAGCTGATGGAAAAACATGTACTGGCAATCCAAGCAAAGGCTGAACTGGAGCTGGAAAGGCTGTAATTGAAAGCAACACTCAGCACCTTGAAGAAGGGGGGACGATAGGGCTCCTCATCAGCCCCACTGCAGGTTGAAGAAGCAGCACTTGTGTAAGCTGTAAAACAGTGTCTACTCTGCACTAAGTTGATATGCACTGCTGGTGGATCAAGCTTTGGCAGGGCATGGTACCATGCTGCGCAGAAGCCCGACAGAGTATCTCTGCCCAGAGCTTCTCTGACTGCTGGTGCACAACAGCTGCCTGGCAGTGGGCTCACCTAGGCATTTGTGTTGGGAAGAAAAAAGCACAGTTGCAGTTATGTAAGAAAGATGTCAAATTCGCATTAGAGCCTCCACAGCTCAGGACACACACACACACAAGAAAAAAAACCTCTTGGGAAACCCACAAAGAAACAAGAAAAAAAAACTTACTGTGACATACTGTACCACAAGTCTGCAGCTACAATATAACCTAATTCTTTCTCTGAAATATTTTGCCTACAGCACTCTCCAACTTCCAACCAATCTTATAAAACATAATAAATGCCTGGCTTCTTCTGGAGCATATGTTGGAAACAAAGAATATTGGAATGTGTTATTTCCTATAAAGGCCAGAGAGGGTGTTGTGACCAGTGAAGTGTTAAAATGACATTTGCACTTCAGTGACAAACAAGCCTAAGTGTGTTAATAAAGCCCATGTGCTTTTCACTGATGGTAAGTGAATTTAAGGTAAAGACTGCCCTCTGGGGCAGGTTTGGAGAAAGATCAGCCCAGCAAAGTCCACTCATATGTTGCAAAATCACCATCATACCTACCTGTATTACAATCGAGGAGCCAGGTTGTAAGATTTTTTGGTTTAATTGTTATTTTTACATCTGTTTTGCCTCAGATTGATTAGATCGTACTTTTCCATCTGCAGACCCAGCAAAGCACAATTACCCTCCAGTGGTGACAATATTTAGCAATCATTATATCAACAGTCTGGCTCGCCACTAGATATCTTTTCTGTGTGGATTTCACCCAGAGCCATCATCTGTCAAGCTGCAAGATAGTCTTAGTGCTAATTCTGGTGGGCATTCCCACCACATACAAGGCAACTGATTTTCCTCAATCCTCCCCCCAGCCTCGGAAAAAATGTTCAGTGCCAGTGAAAAAAATAATTAGATTGTCAGTTTGGTTAATTTTGAAAATCCAAATCTCAAAGATACTTTGAAGTTTTGAAACAGAGAAATGAAGAAAATTTGTGTTTCTGAAGATGTACTTTCATTTTTTGGCTCCCAAAAAAGCATTTAAGGTTTAACTTACTAGCTTCACTGTTAGGTTTCATAAAGCTTCATTTTACAGACTTTGGCCGCAATATGACTCGAGGTGTGGCTTTACATTTCTGACCTATACAGCTTCTTCCTAGGGCTGCAGCACTTCAGCTCTATGTAGAGGGAGTAAGATCAGGGAATTCATCCTGCTTTAAAGAAAATATAAACCACCCCCTTTCCTTTGGTAATGTTTTTTTTCAAGACAGATTAGATGACACATCTACATCAGCATGAGGTTTTTGGCTGTGTCACCCCAGCTGCCTGGGGCCATCACAAGACCGGCAGTGAAGACCCTCCAGTGAGACACACCGGCAGTTACCCTCTTGGCTTGCTCTTGGATACTGCCTTTATCTTGATGCTAAACAGTAACATATGAAGTCAGGCCTCTGAGACATCAGAAAGACACAGCTGCACATGCAAAGAACTGATGGCAGCAGGAGCCCAAACTTCCAGAGCAGCCTGATGTCAGGACCCTGAGAGCACTAATGGGCCCGATCACCCTCTCCTGCACCTCTGTCTACCCCCACTGAAGCTCAGGCCTGGACATTCACTACTTTCCTGCACTGTGCTGTATGAATGATCATCACTGGCTGTGTTGCAGCCAAGCCTGGGGGCCATGGACCCCATTGATCTGGACCCTGGCCCACAGAGAGACTTCCCAGCTTGACCCCAGACTTGCCCTGTCACTATGGACTTGCTTGAAGGTCACTGGGCTGTGTCTGACCTGGGTTACCATCACTTGTCCCAATCCTGACTCACAGAGTTACACTGCCAGCTTGGCCTGGACCTGCTCATAATCACAGAGTTGTCTGATTGTCTGGACACTTTGCTGATGCTGGCTGCCATCCCCACGCTGGTCCTGCTCACCTGACTTGGGCACTGTGGGATGATCCCTGGCTGGCAAGATCCCCACCCTGCCTGTCACGTTATCCTCTGTGGCTCCTGGGAGCAGCCAGCAGCCAGCCCCAGCTGCTCCTTGACGGTTGAGAAGTACTTGCAGTATTTTTGTGTATAGAAGCCAAGAGCTGATACTTTCTTGGGTGATGATAGCAAATCAGACGATGATAGCAGAGTCTGAAATTAAGCACTGTGGGCAGGAAAACCCTGCACAGCTCTCAAAGGCTCATGCACAGTTTGGACTAAATGGTGGTTCTTTCAAGTACCTGGCCTGGCCACGATATGCACACTTTGCAAATACCTCCAGCCCAAATTCTCTACTATGTGACACTCATTTTGTTGGAAGGGACCTTTGGAGCAACTGTTTGTGACAAAGCCATCTTTCTGCAAAGCAGACAGCATGCTGTGTGCCCAGAGGAACACATCTCCTTGGGATGGCAGTGAATGTACATGGATTCATATCACGGCCCCTTGCTCTTGCACCATTTCTGATGGCGCTCAGGCTATACAAAGCTCTGAATGAGGCTCCCTGTGGTGTCAAGCCAACCCAAGACCTAAATAGTGGACACTCTGCAGTCCCAAAAATGTTGCAGAAGGGCCCAGAGACATTGTTCTGCACAAGTGTTTCATGCTGCTGCCAGCAGAGACCAAAATCTGCCTTCGAGGGCACGCGATTTTACTTCATAAAAAGAAAACACTCCTTGGAGAAGAAAGGGCTTGTTTTCATTTCAGTCCCAAAAGATCAAACGTACCATGATCTTCCAGGAAAAAAGACACAGCTCAGCTACCCTACACTTTGATTAAGCATGCTGATCAGGAAACTTCCCAAGTTTGACAACAGTAAACTTTTTCATTTCAGGCAGTACTTTTGGTTTTGACTTTTTTTATTAATATGACACTTGCACTCTTTGTAACTCCCTTTACTACTACTGTCTGGATAATAGGACAAAATATAACTATTATCTCTGCTTTCCCCCATCTCCATCTCAATCTTGGAAAAGGTTAGCAGAAGTAAAGAAAAGACTGCCATTATATAATAAAAAAAAAATACTCAGCAGTGCAAATTGGAATTCAGTGTGATCAAGTAACACCACTTGTAGCAGAAAACGCAAAGAAAAAGAAGGAAAAAAAGCTGAGCTCACTCATTCTTTTCTGGATATATTGTAATTTCTCAGAATTGAATATATAATAAACCCCATGCATCTGGTCCATGCACCTGATTCCTTGATCTACAGCAGTTCTTCTGAATGTCCATGGTAGAGCTCAGAGAGACCTCAGAAGAAATCAAAAGCCCACCAAGCTGCTAAAATACATCTTGCCCAGTAAAACTGACAGAGGCCATTCCTGCTTCAGTGCTTTTGCCTAAAAAAACACAGCTGACTTTCTGTCCACTGGAAATTCATTTTCTTCCTCTTCATCCTAAGGCTGTGACTAATACCACAGAAGCTTCTGCTAGGATGAGGTTCCCTGTGTACTAGATGTGGGACATGTATGTGTGTCAAGAGGCTGCCCTTTCTCTGCTAAGCCTGTGACTTGGAGACTAAGGGAAGAGAGAAGCATCTTCTCCATTCCATAAGAGAAATGAAGCCCAGCCAAGGAGAAGGGTAGGGTAGGTCTCAACTACTTTGGGCCAGCTAAGACTCTGTCCAAGCAAGTTATCCAACCTTCCTCTTGTCAAAGAGATAAACATTTCCAGAGGGCAATTCATCTCCCCATCTCTAACACCACCTCTAGAAATCATAGAATCATAGAATCATAGAATAATTTAGGTTGGAAAAGACCTTTAAGATCATCAAGTCCAACCGTTAACCTAACACTGCCAAATACATCATTAAACCATGTCCCTAAGCACCACGTCAACACATCTTTTAAATACCTCCAGGGATGGTGACTCAACCACTTCCCTGGGCAGCCTGTTCCAATGCTTGACAACTCTTTCAGTGAAGAAATATTTCCTAATATCCAATCTAAACCTCCCCTGGCGCAACTTGAGGCTGTTTCCTCTCATCCTATCACTTGTTACTTGGGAGAAGAGACCGACACCAACCTTGCTACAACCTCCTTTCAGGTAGTTGTAAAGCATGATAAGGTCTCCCGTCAGCCTCCTTTTCTCCAGAATAAACAGTCCCAGTTCCCACAGCCGCTCCTCATAGGACTTGTTCTCTAGACCCTTCACCAGCTTTGCTGCTCTTTTTTAGTTGTGCTCCAGCACCTCAATGTCTTTCTTGTAGTAAGGGGCCCAAAAGTGAACACAGCATTTGAGGTGTGGCCTCACCAGTGGCAAGTACAAAGGGACAATCACTCCCCTACTCCTGCTGGCCACACTATTTCTGATACAAGCCAGGATGCTGTTGGCCTTCTTGGCCACCTGGGCACACTGCTGGCTCATATTCAGCCAGCTGTCGACCAACACCCCCAGGTCCTTTTCTGCTGGCCAGCTTTCCAGCCACTCTTCCCCAAGCCTGTAGCGTTGCATGGGGTTGTTGTGACCCAAGTGCAGGAGCCGGCACTTAGCCTTGTTGAATCTCATACAATTGGCCTCGGCCTGTCCAGATCCCCCTGTAGAGCCTTTCTACCCTCAAGCAGATCAACACTCCTGCCCAGCTTGATGTCATCTGCAAACTTACTGAGGGTGCACTCGATCCCCTCATCCAGATCATTCATRAAGATATTAARCARAACTGGCCCCAATACTGAGCCCTGGGGAACAYCACTTGTGACCGGCCACCAACTGGATTTAACTCCATTCACCACAACTCTTTGGGCCTGGCCATCCAGCCAGTTTTTTACCCAGCAAAGAGTACACCTGTCCAGGCCATTAGCAGGCAGTTTCTCCAGGAGAATGCTGTGGGAAACGGTGTCAAAGGCTTTACTAAAGTCCAGGTAAGCAACATCCACAGCTTTTCCCTCATCCATTAAGCAGGTCATCTTGTCATAGAAGGAGATCAGGTTATTCAAGCAGGACTCTTCTTAACTTACATTCAAATCTTAGATAGTGAAAATTAGGTGAGATGATTCACAAGCCTTTGCTGTTTGGGAGATAGGGCCGGAAGCAATGAGAGAGGCCAGCAATCTTTCTGCCTCCAAAAACTCTTCAAAGACCTGCATAGTGTGGGGTACACCCAGGACCTCGCTCCAGCTGTGTAAGGTGAAAAGCACAAATCCTACCTTTCCAAGAGACAGGAGCTGGCAATTGTTTGATGGTGGCTTTAAAAGACCAAGCCTTTATATAATTAAATGGGTTTATTCTATCTGCATTCAGTTTCAGAGTATTTTAATGCTCTTAGTTGATGCTGTATGGGTTTTTTCTACGGCCAGGACACAAAAGCTTTTTCCTTTTTTTTTTTTTTTGCGAAGTACTAAGTCCAAGAATCCTAGGTAATCATGGGGACTCAGGATTTGTGTTTTAGGGAGAACATTAAATATTACTGAGGTCACAGAAATATCATGACAGTTGATGCCACTGATGTTACACACCAAAACAATAATTTTTGACAATATTTGGCATTTTAGAGTGCAATTCAGCAATTGATTCCAAGCCACATAGCCAATATGAGGATGAAATCTTATCTCGCCTTTCCCACTAGAAGAGCAAGTCCTGCTCAGATTCTGCAGGTTGACCTTGGATTCAGTGACAGACCATACCTCAAGTACAGAAGAGACTAAACACATTAAATCTTCATTTTAATTAGCTGGGCTGTATCATTTTGTACTGTTAATTTCTTTGCAGGTTTTTCTTACAGGGTAAGAATCAGGTCTGGGGTTTGTATATGTTGCAATAACCATCAGCTATATATGGCATTCAATCAATACGTCCATTTTTCCCATATGAGATTGAATTTGTTAGCTTTTAATTTACTTTTTACATTTTTAATTAATTTTAAGTTGCATTCTAAACAAGGTCTAAAGGAGTCCATTTCCATGCTCATTTCCATCTTCAAATAAATGTTGCTTGCATTGTTTACACAATCTCAGCCCTGTAACCTAGTTAGGCCTCTCTCACCCCATGCAGCAAATGGAAATCTTAGGAGAACAAACAAAAATGCCCCTAAACCTGGTAGTGAAAATTATAATTAAGAATGGTACTCTTCTTTCCTTTCTGCTGTGAAAGCAGAATATGTTACTGTGAGGCCATAGTCAGTGGGAACAGTTAAGCTTCCCACTTATCTAAAAGACCATTCCTTTCATCACTTAGCACGTGATAATTCCTTTGCATCTTTGCATATTATAACTTCACTTCCTGCTTGCAATTCACATTCTGCATGCACGCTCAGGTTATTATTACATAAGGAAGAGAAAGAAGGACCCAAAGCACAACCATTGTAATTATGGAGAAAGAGTGGATTGTAATTCCTCTTTCCTGGATCAACTCTTCACTTTTTAGCTCCAATGGCCTAACACTGAATGTTTTCATCATCAGTCACCACATGTGTAACTCTGTGGAAGTCAATACACAAAGGATGACAGGGACATCAGTAACAATAAGCCCTTCTTATTTCCAAACAGATTTGCAAGGTCTTCTCCTGTAATCATGCCAAGCCCTAATTTTGGGAAAAGCTGGCCAGACAGTGACAGGTCTCAGCAGTATATGGGATGCATGCAGGAGGTGACATGGGAGGTAGCCAGAGAGATGGATACACAGACATCTGGGCCAACCCCGCAGTGGTATCCCTGGGCAGGCTTGCTTACTGTTCCACACTCTTGCACGGAGATCATCCTTCGTCTGCTGCCAGTCCCAAGAGGCTGCCCAACATTGCAACCCCAGCAGCTCCTCTCCTAGGCCCAGTCAACCCACATACTAGTCAGCTGGTGACACATGTGGCATCAGAGGCAGGGAGACATCACAGCAAGTTGTTACAGGGTGAGTTGGTGGCCTGAGGAGCAGCTTGCCTCCTCTCCTCTTGAGATGTAATGGGTCTGAAAAAGAGCAGATATCTGAAGGTGAGCACCTAGGCATTAGCTCCGATTACCCCAGCCTTTGCATAGAGAAGATAGTCCACCCAAAGGAAAAATAAATACTTGGTAGATTAAATAACTAGCCCAAGAACATTGCTAGCCCAGGAATTAATGCCATTTAATCAGGTACTTGACAGGGTAATTGCACTCAGCTGGTAGGCCAGGATGCAGGCACTGTAGGCAAAAGGGAGTTTGGGCTTGTAGGAGGAAGCTGACACCTCCAGCCACTCAACTCCTTAACCAAACTAGGTAATTTGGTAAGGCTCCAAAGGACGTAAAGGCCTAAACCATAACCAGGCCAAGAACTTCTCTAGTTCTAATCCATTCTCTGAAAACCCACAAAGAACCAAGTGACACAGTGAGTGTCGATGCATATGAGCTTGCAACACTGATCATGTGACTAACACATGAATAGCAGGTGGCTTTTCCAAGACTCATTTATCAAGGAACAAAGAAAGTTGTGGGTATAAGGAGTCTCATGCATGCCTTTCCCATCGCATGTAATTTGACTACAAGCCAACCACTTTATTCCATAAATATGACAGCCTAAGTGAGCCTTCTTTGAGCTCTCGCTGCTAAGCAGCTGGCTGCATGGCAGGGATCTCCCCTTGAGCTGGGATGCCTATCAAGGTTGCTCCTTGAGGCAGAGAGACCTCCTACCAACTGCAGATCTTTGGTAAGTGACTGATATCGCGCATAAGCTTGTATTATTGTGCACTAAGATTCTGTATTGGTAACTTTGATTTTTGTCTTTGTAACCTTGATTCTGTCTTGGTAGTTTTGAATCAGTTATATCCTTTGTGCAGTAAGTAACAGAGTGAACCTTGCCATAGAACTTTGTTAAAGTCGCACTTTTACAACATCATATTTCAATAAAACAGCTTTGGCTGATACCTTTGACAGTGGCTCTTTAAGCAGTTTAAATCAACCATTTGTGACACCTCTTCAACAGCAGAGAAATGGTCCATGGCGGGCTGGCTTAACTAGGGCCAGCACCATGAACTCAGTGGTATGAGCTGGCATTGGTCTTTGTGGAGCAAAATAGAGCACCATACAGTGGGGAGGAAGACTTCAGCTGTTTGAAAAATGCTGGCTGTTTCTTGCAACTGATGTTTTAAAAGAAAAAGGATCCCCTCCCTCCCCCCCAGAAGTACTTTGTTTATTCATTTCATTTTCTCTCAGCTTATTTCTTCCTTCCATCAAACCTTCCCCTTCAGCATGAGGAAAGCAAACAAAGGAAAGAGGAGGCAGGGTTTCTCCCATCCCCCAAAAAAGTTATTTGGACATTTAAGTTTCTTGATGGAGGGGGAAGGGGAATCAAAAAAGAAAGACAATTTTTCTGCAAATATTTTCATTTGGCTAGAAAAAGGTAATTTTTTGATCCCTCTCCCTCTGTCACTCTCCAATTAATGGAAAAGAATGGGATTCTTTTCAACCACATGATTTCAGCCAACTGTCCCCCAACTACTGTCCTTTGGGGTTAGAGTGGAGGTACATTGTATTGCCATACTGTGCCTATGCTGTGGATAAACAGGTAAAGGATGCACGAATTTCACAATGGTATCTGGCACATCACTAAGGCAATGAATTCATTGCAAACAAAAAAGTTTCATCTTTGCCTCAGTTAAATTCTGGAAACAGACAGGTTAGATCTTTTATACAGGTTGGGCAAATTTTCTTCTATTCACCTCCATTTCTGAAATGTTGCTTTCCCTCGCCACTGAATAAAGTTGCTGCATTTCACAGGGTCCTATCAGAACAACTTTGGAAAGTTGCCTTTAACCCCAAAAGGTCCCAGGACTCAAAAGTGTGTTGTGGGCACATGGGGGAAATGCAAGCTTAGGAGTGGAAAGAAATGTCAAGTCCACCCCTCCCCAGCACATCCAAAGCAAGGAAATTATATTAGTTTGACAAACTGTGCTCTTGAGCCTATGGTAGAAGTTTCCTAACTGTACTATAAACAGGTTAAGCAAAGGGAAAATATACATTTTTGCCATGGTAAATGATCTCTTAGAGAAGGGTTAGATAACCTGAGCCCTTTGCAACTTTGAATTTCCTTACTGTCACAGCCTTGTGGCAGAGGAGTGTTCATCCTCTCTTTTTGGTGATAGGAGACATATCTCAGAGAAGCTGGGTAACTCATTCAGGATCTGGTAGGAATGCTGGGGAGGAGCATGACTTTAGCAGAGACCTCAGGGTACCTCCTAACCAATGGGTCCATCTTCTCAGCCCAGCCTAGAGTCCCAGAAATGAGAAATGAGCTCAGCAAAGAGTGAAAAATTGAGACAAAGCCACTTGCCTCATGAGCTGCAGAACAGCCCTTGAGGGACACACAGAGGTCTGCTGAAGAGATGGGGGAAGCACAATATTAATGGAGCAAAGCTCCACACAGCTAAAGCTGACACCTCACTATGGGCAAGCTACAGTAATCCTCATGTCTCAGTAGCTTGCCAAAACACAGTTTAAAGATGACTGTGTGATATTTGCTATAACCTGTTTCCAAGGATGACTTATAATCACATGTGCTAGACTGGGAATCAAAAAAACCACCCGTTGTAATATCCATTGTATTCCATCTTCCCATCCCAAACCATCGTGTTGTACCTCAGTGGTGGTAGCAGCTCTGAAAACTTTATTGCCCTACAAAGCACCATTCATCTTTTCTGCACGGTAGCAGCAGCAGCAATGATAAAACAACCTTTTCCAATCTCTTTTTCTTCTACATGTGAACAATTTCTTAAAAACAAAAACCCTTCCACAGTGATTGGGGGGGATGAGATGGGGAGATGTTTTTTTCCTCTCTGAAGAGTTCTGTGCAATTATCTCTGATATGGATGCACCATTAAGAAATATGGGAGGCACAAGATTATCCAAATGCAAGGAAAGGGAGGTGTTTCTGAGACATGAGGGAAACAGATGTATTTTCATCCATCATGTACGTGGCTCCCTGGAATTGCGGGAATGATATGCCATCTTGTGGACAGATTTGATGTGCCAGGTTTCATTTGCAGAGAAGTTTTGCTGCTTTGTATAGGGGAAAAAATGAAATACAAAAATCAAAGCAGAGTTGACACCCAGCTAAACACTCTCATGAAAATGCAAAGCTGTGCGGTATGTTACATTGTACAGTAATCACCAGGCAAGGTCCTTTCTCTGGTATGGCAGCTTTCCCCTGCTGCTTCTAGGAGGAAAAATAAGTTTTCTACAGAGAGAGAGGAGTCTTCAGGGAAACCCTTCAACCATTATATGTTCACAGCAAGAAATGAAAATCCCTATACCAGCCCCTGACATCCACCAGGAATACAGGAAGTGCAAGAACTCCACTGCATCCTGAAAAAGTTACTCAGCTGTGTGTGCTTGTGTACATATAGCCTCTCTCTCTCTCTCAACATATATAAAAATATGTAAAATTTTTCTTTTTTTTCTTTTCTTTTTCCTTTTTCGTTCTTTGTTCTTTTTTTTTTCAATTTTACATTAATCCAGCCACTACCAGGCTGAACAGAGGCTAGGGACAGCGACAGACCTGTCAGTTAAAAAAAACCAAAATACCACTTGTATCATTTGAACTATGTCTCCAAAACAGTACCGGCTCTGAGAGCAGACCTGGCATACAAAGAAGAAAGATCACTTAGGAATAGGAAAGAGTAGGCAAATTCAGAGTTAGGGGAAAGTCCTCTCAGATCATAATAAGTTTGGGCAGATGCATTTTATATGAATGAGTTGGTAACCTGTGCAATAATCAAAGTCTAATGCAGATCACTTCTTTGCAAATTTTTCTGACAATGAAGATTGAATGGATGTGACAGATAAAGGAGTGAGATTTCATGCCACAGTGGATAGTGTCCTCTCACCTGAAGAGACTTCTGTGTCCAGATACACATCTCCAGATTATTTCTTTTTTGCTTTTAGTTTATATTACTAATAGTTAAACATGTTCATTTGTCTCTCTGCACTTCAAAACATAGTGCTCAGGGCTGAAATGCACTGTGTGAAAGGCTATGACAGGATTAAATGTGATTATTTTAATTATGGTTGATTCAGGAGGCAAAATAATGTATTTTAGCTAGAAATTTTTTTCCTTTATTATTCTTCTTTTTCTTCTTCAGAGGTGAACTGCAGCTTACAATATAGTTTTGGAGATCTCCAAGTGTAAAAATTAACAGTTTTTCAGATTTGACAAAATCTCTTCTGTATGCGACATGTAACTTTACCTTTTACTATATAAGAGATAAAATGTCTGAGTTAAATTTTCCAATTACTTCCTGTCTAGTACAGCTGCAGCAGGACCATATCAAGTATTTGAGTTTTACTGGGGAAACGTAATTACAGTTTGAAAAATTGCATTGAATGCATTCCTATCACATCCTGACTAGCAGTTTATATGCTAAAAAGAAAAATGCTTAGGGCTCAATTTGTAAGAGCTTTATGCTTCATTTACATTTTTTTTCTATTCAGTTTACTTGGAAAAGTGCATAAATAATATGTGCCTTTGAAGTAATACATGAATTTTGGTGAGCCATTCAACTTCTCAGTCAATATACAGAGAGAGGCATACCTTGATCACCTGAGTCACCAAGGTAAGTATGGAAGTGCTGTCTTCCAAACAAAATTCACCAAGTAGAAGCAAGACCCATGTAACATAAAAGTCCTATTTCAGATCTAACTTGTCCATAATTACCTTGACTTCAACATCCTAGGGCTGAATGTCCCTGCAGCCAAAGTTTCCAACAGCTAAAAGAATTAGGGACCTGAACACTGGTGGGATTTGGGAAGTTATCTCTGTTAGGTGCCTGTAAATATTTGTGAAGCTCTCTTTATGTAGTAAAATGCAGTAACATTAAGATCACTGAAAAAAAAACAATTTGTATTTTGAATGTATGCCTGCCACTGCATTGCTGGTGACAGGAGTTCAAAAATCGTAACTTGCACCTCCAAAGCAATGACTATCACTTTGCACATCAAACCTTCTGCAGTCAAGACCGTTAAAGATGTATGCATATTTTAAAAAATCCTATATCTGCTGAGATTCTCCTGAAATAACTCCAGTAACCAGGGCTTTTGGAAAACCAACCACTATCCCAAGATTTGCAATTAAATTACAAAGCTTATGAAAAACTGCAAGAGTAGGCAACCTGTCATTATGTTTTGTTGGTTGTTATTTTTGTTTAGAATTTTTACAGGCTTTTCTCAGTCATCTTTACACTCTTTTCAAGATGAGATGCTAAACAAGTCCTGTAGCACCTGGAGTTCAACGTATGTCTCATCTTTAACAGAAGAAATTACTAGAAAAAAAAAAAATTTAATCTGTATTTTTAATTTTTTTTTTTCTTAAAAGTTGTCCTATTTAAGAAATTAGTGTGGCTAATCAAAGTTATAATGAATAAAAAAGATTTCAAGCTGTAGCTGTTTGGTTAGAGGGTTGTGGGGGAAATTTGAGGCACAAACAGACTTGGTCTGCTGTGGTTATTTAAGTGGCAGACTGAAAAAATCCCCACATTACAATACACCATCCATAGAAATAGGAGGAAAGAGAAGTGTTCAGATCTGCTGTATTCCCATCCACCTGCATTTCTACTTCCTTTGGTGCATGGATCTTGGCTTTTCCTGATCACAGATTGTCTTTCTCTGGCTCCACCCCGTGTACACCACTTTCTGCACAAGTAGAATAGTCTACAGAGAGTTAAAGAAAAGGAGAATCAGCCTGGCAGGCAAAGTCTGTGTTCAGAAAACTGTGCCCCACATCTCTTGAGGAAAGACTGGGCTTCATCCTCCACCAAGCACACATGACGTTACTGTCCAAATGCAAGAAGAGTTGGTGTTCTTGAAGAAGAAGAGAACGTCTCTCTCCAGTGCACCTCTAGTCTCCTCTGTAAAGATTTTTATAACGCTACAATGATAAATGCTATATTTATTATAGGACAATCTGCCTGAAAATTCCCATCATAAACCTGTTTTAAACTGTTTACAGCTTCACCAAACTTAAAGCATCTGCCAAATATGTTTCAGGGCAAGTGTCTGAGACTGCTTATTTTGGGGGAGGAAGCTGAATCATTTGGGCTGAAGTTATTCATCCATTTCCAAATACAAAGCTAAGAAAAAAAAAAAACACCACACCAGTGTTTTCTCCACTTTAAGTGATGGAATCATCCTTTCCTTTGAAAAGCCTTTGTGTCTCTGATGTGAAGTACAGACGGCTTGGGACAACAGAGAAAGGGTGGCACATGAAGAAGAACGTCACCCTGGGAGGAGGGATGAAGATAAACACAAAGTCATTTTTAGCACAAACAGCTGCTCTTTGCCAAAAAAAGTAGGGACTTTTTGAAAACAAAGTTTCTCCTAAAAAACAGCCCTGAGAGAAAGAGTTCAAGATGCCCCACAATTACAGAGCAGTGATGAAGTCAGTTCTCCCCTGAGCTATCCAGAACATGTATCTCCCTTATGATTCAGCAGCACACAGTATTGACTGAAATCCAGTGGTGGAGGGAGACTTGACCATTAGGTCTCTCCTTTTCTATTACCAGTACCTGCTTTCACCAAATCTCTGTAGTGCTACATTTAGCAACAGCATTTGGAGAACAGCTAAACCAGAAGCACTGAGTGTCTGCTAATTCCTGTGGTAATACTGGAAGAAATGGCAAGGCAGCCTGCTTGGCTTGCAGCTGAGCTACTCCTCTGCAATTCTTAAAATAGGTGGTTGTGCATGACAAACTAAATCTAAATAAAATAACAGAGGCAGTATCTAGCTGATTCTCCCAATGCCCAACACCTCATGCCTGTCTCATCCAAATATAAACATTCCCACAGCTTTAGCACATCCCACTGTTAAATTATGGGACTATTAAAGCAGCTTTTCCAGTTTTTCAGGATTCCTTTTCCACTACCTGAACAGAGATGTGCACAAAGTACCCCTTTTAAAAATGTGCTATCCTCTTTGCCATCATGGTGCTGAACTTCACTATAGCAGTAGGAGCCCTCCAAAGTGTGGGTTTATAACCAGTTCCGGGAGATTCCTAACAACATCAATGTGAATGGCAGCACTAAAATTAAGGGCTGTTTTATGTGTGCGTGAGCAGTGGTGAATCTGTGCTGAAGAGGGGTGCAAAAACAGAAACCCACATGAGCAAAGTGCCTTGGAAAGTCAAAAGGAAGATGCCAACCTCTTTTGAAAGAAGGCAGGGAAACCATACCAAAAAAACCTAATCCATTTTAAAATGTACTTTCCACATATATCACTGAAAATACATGACACTTCCCAGACGCCAAATTTCTGACTGAACTGGTGACTAGCAGAAAATACAGCACCTCCTCCTTTCCCTATTTCTCTCAAGTGTTACTTCAGCCTACTGTCTCATGAAAGTCAAAGCAAGGCAGCATCAGAGAGTTGATTTGTTTGAAGAGAAATAACTAGCAAGAGGGAGGGAGAGCTTACTGAGAGCAAATTCACCTGGAGCAGCGAAGTTCAGAGAGATGTCAACAATAAGTACTATACAGGGTAATTGTCTCCACTGCCAAATGGAATAAAGCTCTGTTTGATTCACAGGCGCATCTGAATAAAAATAGCTTATTTTCAGGCAGTATTTTTAGATACTGTTTCCTAATTTGCCCACTGAAGCACAAAGGCTGGGGAAGATCTCAAAGCACTGGTGTTCCTCATGACAGAGGCAGTGACTTGTTAAAGCTGCTCACCATCATAGGCAGTTAACAATACTTTGGAGGGACCCCTGACAAGTGTAGGGAACGTGGATATCATCACTCAGTGCAAAGGAACCCTGTGGAGCTACCATGGACAACCATCAAACCTCAAGGAGCATGGGGACACCTGCCTACCAAAGAACTTGTATCAGATCGTTGGGAAGTCAGCCCACTGCTCCTGCACAGCAGAGATCTGCTTCCAATAAGCATGCAGGATAAGGGGAGAGAGGGGAGGGGAAGACATAGAAGAGCAGCAATACAGAACCTGATTAAGTTTCTTCTCTGTTTCCAATCTCAGGAGCTTCTAGAAATAGATGAACTACCATTTGGGGCTGGCAAAGTTGAGCATTGTGTTGAATCTGGACTAAGACATGCTGTATTCAAGAAAAGAATTTTTACCCCCCTCTATTTACAGGATGGCAACACGCTGTATGATGGGACGTGCAACCCAGCATCGCAGCCTGGCCCCCAAAGAAGTCTCAGGGCATGAGTTACCTACATGAAAACTGGCCTGACATCAAAGCATTTTCTTCCTTAGCTAAACTTATCACCGGGGGGTGGGGGGAAAGAAGTAAAAAGTTTTGACAAGAAAAAAGAAATAACTTTTTTTTTTCCAATGGGAGCAGGCATTTTCCTTGAATACGCCTTGTTTATGAATGACAAATTTGGATTTTCACCTTCTCAGTTCCACCTAAGTCCTGCCCTAGTTGGAGGTGAGTGCCTTTTATGATCTAGCATTTGTTTCCAGGATTTATCAAGGTCTCCAGCTAGTCCATCAAGGAACATGAACTCTAGGTTTAGCAGCATCACAAGCAACCAAAAATAACATGTGAGAGAATAACCCTTCATCAAAAACATTCTGTCTGCTTGGGCGGTAAAGTGTCTTTTAATAAGAAAATGCAATTCTTGCCTTAATGTCTGTAGATGACTTCATGACAGTGCTTTTCCCTTCTATTTATAGGCAGAACTGTCTACTTTTAATAATGTTCTCTCTCATTGCTCTGCCAACATCAGGAGTTGAATGTGGGACTACTAATGTAAGCACAAACCATTCAGAAAGGCCACTGCCCCGAAGATCAGAGCTTCTGACTCTTCCTTTCTCAATTCTTTTGTACTCCTTTGAACCTCTACCTTTTAGACATCAATCTTTTCTGCAGAGGTTTTCTCTAGAAAGCAAAGAGCTTGTGTCTGCTCACTTGGCAAAGTATATCCAGGAGAAGTGGTGAACACTAGCCAGAGAATAACCCAAAACTAGGTGTGGCAACACTATGTCTCTAGCCAGTATAACTTGTTTTCTGGATAAATTAGCAATGAGCTTCACAGATCACTACAAAATAATAGATTGTACTGGTTTTGGCTGGGATAGAGTTAATTTTCTTCACAGTAGCTTGCAGGGGGCTATGTTTTGGATTTGTGATGAAAACAGCATTGATAACATTGCGATGTCTTAGTTATTGCTGAACAGTGCTTGCACAGCATCAAGGCCTTTTCTGCTTCTCACACTTCCCCACCAGCCAGTAGGCTGGGGGTGCACAAGAAGTTGGGAGAGGACAAAGCTGGGACAGCTGACCCCAACTGACCAAAGGGATATCCCAGACCATATGTCATCATGCTCAGCAAAAAAAGCTGGGGGAAGCAGGAGGAAGGGCATTCAGAGTTATGGCATTTGTCTTCCCAAGTAACTGTTACACATGATGGAGCGCTGCTTTCCTGGAAATGGCTAAACATCTGCCTGGTGAATTAATTCCTCATTTTGCTTTGCTTGTGTGTGCAGCTTTTGCTTTACCTATTAAACTGTCTTTATCTCAACCCACAAGTTTCCTCACTTTTCCCCATCTGATTCTCTCCCCCATCCCACTGGGGGAGAGTGAGCAAGCAGTGTGGTGCTTATCTGTCTACGAGGGTTAATCCACAGCAGAGAAGTTTGCTTTTGGCTACAGTATGCACGTAGAGATCTGTCATGCTCTCGGTAGACGTCTTGCATTTTGTAAGAAAATTCCCAGTTTCTGAGGGTACAATGTTTGTCTTTAGGCAAGGGTAACACACAGACAGGCTGTTATCGGGTGGAAAAATAAAAGCAGCGATTGCAAGCCAAGCTGCCAGCTAGTGAGGCCCTGGGGATGAAAGACATCCTGAATAACCATGTTCATTTCTTATCCCTTGGCAATCCCCTTGCACTGAATTTGATAATGATTATTGTTTTATTGGAGAAAAGCACTCCTGACAGAAGGGCTTTACACTGCTAAGCAAGTAGTCAATGACCCCAGAGCATATGATGGAGGTGGAACTCTGGCTCTCCATCCCCTTGCAAAGCCGAGCACCTCCAAAACCTCATTCTGTTGCAAGGTGTTCAGTAATGCAACTGCAGGTCACCATATTCCATACAGACAGTAGGAGAAGAGGGGGAAGGAAACAGGAGAAGAGATAGAGGGATACCCATGTTGGTATTATTAAGCTGTGTCTCCCCTTGTCTGCCTTTGGTGTACCAGATGAGAGAGCTGTCCAGAGATGAACAAACTGGCAAAGTGTAATGGTCTTTCAGGGTGAAGTTTAAGAAGGATTAATTCAGCAGGGCACTATAAAATGTAATCTATCCCCATGGAAATCGGAGACAGCTATTATTTCCTACAGAATAACCACCTAGCAGCAGGTTTTGCACCACCTTGTAGGATTTTATGATCTTCCACTGAATTCCAGAAGATGAGTTCAAGCCATTGAGACAGATTATTGCATGCCCTTTTCTATAGGCCTTTTCAATAGGCACAGGACCGAAAGTGTGTAGAAATCAGCTACATTTGATCTAAATTCATTAGTCATTCATTCTGCCAGCAGTAACTGAAAGACACTAAACAAATATGAATTATCCACTGAAAGCTACCAAGTATCATGGAAACTACTACTACTTCAGTAGCAATGCTGACTTTGCAACACATTTGAAACAAGCTCTTTTGGACATTGCATAAAACAGCTTCTTCCTGCCAGGATTATATTTAAGTATCACTGAAAAATTATGGAAGCCACTCCAAGCTGAATTTAGTGTTTCAGTCAACTGTTCTCCCTGTATATGTGGATCATTATTGTCACTGCATGCTGGCACTAAATAGTTCGAAAATTCCTAACAATCATGTTGTTTTATTACTTTGCTTACTTTTGCCCATGGCACAGTGGAGGCAACCCCACCAAGCAGACACTGAGCTGAGAGTCTTTCCTCCTCTCACGTCCCGCCTGTGTGGGAGAGGTGACTCAGATTCGCAGATTCCCGCGGTATGGATTAAGGTGAAACGACACTCCAGGTCTGTACATAAGCAGAGACTTTGACTCTATAGCTAGGCTCCTTGGTAAATAATTGGATCACAGAAAAGCTTGTTGCTCGCCACTGCTATGGGAGTTTCTGCCTTGCGTTACTTACTCGGAAAAGGTAAAAGACTAAAAGAAAGAGAGAAGGAGAGAGCRAGAGAAAGAAAGGGAGAGGAAGAGATCACCGGTCCAGGTTCCAGCGTTGGTCCAGCCGACGGGGGGTCYCTGGTCCGCAGGAGCGCTCCTTCAAAAGCTCCCCAAATGAGTCCCAAGTCCCCAAATTGAAAGTCGAAAGAGAGAAAGAGCCTATTCCCCTCCTTGCCTTCCCCTTTTACGCCCGCCGGTCACGTCAGACTGCCCCTCTGCTGCAGGGGTAGTTTCATAGTTCGCTTCTGTTGGTTCCTGGAYGTCTCGTCTTCCCTTAAAGTCACAGTGTCCTTTCTTTTTACTGCGCGTCTGCAGTGGGGAAGGGGCTTTGTTGGGGGGAGGGGGCTTTTCCTGCTGGTGGGTGGATTTTTCCGTGTGCTGATTAGGCTAGCTCACCCCGTTCAAGTAGTTGTTTCTTTGGTTTTATCAGCCGTGCTCGGTTTCTTAACACTTCTCTGGATACTCCCTTACTTGGCCGACTTACGGTGGCATCATGTTTCCTCTCCCAAGGCCAGAGCCAGTTAACTCTCCACAGAGGAGGCCTTCCTGGCCTTCAGCATCCCTCAGGCTTGTGAGTGTTTGAGACATTCCTCGGACAGGCTCAGGGGATCTCCACCCCCTGCTCCCTTACCAACCCCTGTCTCCTGTCGTTGGAAAACAGTTCTTTCTTCCAGGGGGTTACAAGTTGGCCTTGGTGTYAGCTGCCAGTTGGTCTCTKACACCACCCCGTGGCTCAAACACTCCAAGATCWTCTTCGACYGTTGTGATCCGTACATAGCGGACAGAGGGAGAGAGAGCGGATAGAAGGTGAGAAATCACATACCTAATTACTGCAAGGCCTATCATTAGAGACAAAAATACACTTAATGTCATAAGGCCAATATTTACAAGCCATCTCTCCCACCCTGTGAGTCCAAGAGATTTTAACAGTGACGTGATCCACGGTCTGGGACTCTATCCTCCAAACCAGTCTGCTGGCTGCTTTGCTTGGAACAATTCTCTGGTCTGGTTGGCAATTTGCTTCATCTTTGTGCGAGCTTCTTCTATAGAGGTGGAGGCATTATGAATGGCGATATAGCATTCCCCTTCTGTTAAATTTAACATTCCACATACTCCATGTTCTTTTAACTCTCATCTAAAGCTAATCGATTTTGCAGAGTCATCTTTGACACTTGTTGAACTTGTAGATCTACCTCCCCAAAAGCATGTTGCGTCCAATTGCTCAACATGTGCATTTGCCAGGTCAAGTTCTCTAGGACAAACTGATGTCTTTTAAGGGTCACATATGGGCTAAATATGTTTTCTAGCATCAGTGATGTTTTCATCCCCCATGCATAGTAATCGRGTGTTTGGACTCCATGCACCGCCCAGTCGGGTCGGACTTTGACGCTTTCCTGGTGTCTTCGAGTGCGGTTGGGCATTGTAAAATTGAATACCCTATGAGGGCACATTGTGGGGATCCCTATCCCGCATTGTAATCCCGCATGCTGTCTCACATTGAGGTGAGAGTATAACTTCCCATCAGAACATCCCCACAATGTCCCGTATGGGGCAGGGTATTGTGCAGTTTCACACTGATACTCATCGTGCTTAGGTGCCCAGGAACCCATAAAATTAACCAACAGGTTTTTTGTACGTTGGGGACCATGGCTTGGGGGAATGCCACATCTATTCTCCATCCTCATATCTTCAGCAGACCCATTACATCTCTCATCTGAATTTTTGAAACCCAGGTGAGGGTATCCCCAGCAGGTGCACATATCTCGCAGGAAGGTTCGGAGTTCAGGAATSTACCATGTCTCARTAGGATCTYCTGCTCCAGTAGTACAATTCAGGATTACAGTACAGTTCATCAGGTGAGATGGTTCTCTAGCTGGGGGAGCTTCAGGCTCCCTATCGACAGGGTGTTTGGGGTCRGGGTCTCCAGCCCCCACGTGTYTAATAGACCAAGCCCACTCGTATCTGGTTCTATTAATTCTGCTATAATCCAGGCCTGGGCGCTCTGGTACCATTATACACCATGGAGGGCACCACTTGACCGTATAAGGATGTTCAAAAGGTTCCGTTTCAGGAGGTGGAGGAGACCCTCCTCTGGGACTTGGAGGTAAGGGATGGCAATTTCTCAAATGGGGCAAATACATGTCCCCATGTACAATTGGTGATAGAGTTATGCAGAATATCATTTAATTGGACCTCCAACAATTTAGAGAGGTTGATATTAATCATAGAGAAATCAAAGCCTTCTCCAGAAGATTTGGGAATTGGGGAACAAACCCCTTGGTTCATATGGTTCCAGATGCGCACAAAACCCTGAATTAATTCCCAGGCAAGATTTGGGGAATCATCTGCTCCTCCCTCCCAGAGAATGATGAGGGCGAGGAAGAGGGTCTTCMAAAACATCATGCTCTGTTATATCACACCAATACAATAAAAATGATTAGACAGACAGCACAGATAATTACTRAAGGTAATARCACAAACATGTGGTCTGTCCTTGTAGAAAGGTGGGCTCACTCGACGATGGCAAGGGAGGAGATCCCAGGACGTCTGCTTCTAGTAAGACCTGTAACATAACAAGAACTCAAAAGGTTAGAAGGAAGGGATGATCCATCGARCAYGGATCCRATGGTCCTTTCCATGGGCATCTGTAGCTACCCATGAGTAGGTATTGACAGGAGTCTTCAGGGTCAGGGGTACTTGTCCCACAGTGGGTAAATCCACCAAAACAGGCTGTCTGGGATAATAGAGTGGGTTTGTTGGATCTTTGTTCTCTCGCTTGCTAGGGAGAATAGATGGGGGTTTGGGATAAAATGCCATAAGTTGGGGGCAACCATTAATTCCCCAGCGGCTGTTAACTTTAGTTGCTGCATCGGATATCCGTTGTGCCTATCCGGGGTCATGAGGCCTCAAGGCTCATTTCAGAAGCCCATTGGTGCGTTCCACAATACCATTTGCCTGAGGGTAATATGGAGGATGAAAAACCCACTGTATTCCTTCATCCTGTGCCCACTCTTGGACCACCCCGGCAGTAAAGTGGCTCCCATTGTCCGATTGAATTGACTTGGGTTTGGGCAGGTAACTAAACCACAATTTTAGGACTTTTACTGTATTATCCCCTGTTGCTCGCCGGACTGCCTCTGCTTGGGTTAGTCCCGAAATCACCTCGACCCCTACCAACACATATTGTTTTCCCTCTG
>JAYKAV010000010.1:224740-236204 GCA_035582835.1 Phoebastria nigripes
TACTCCCTTACTTGGCCGACTTACGGTGGCATCATGTTTCCTCTCCCAAGGCCAGAGCCAGTTAACTCTCCACAGAGGAGCCTTCCTGGCCTTCAGCATCCCTCAGGCTTGTGAGTGTTTGAGACATTCCTCGGACAGGCTCAGGGGATCTCCACCCCCTGCTCCCTTACCAACCCCTGTCTCCTGTCGTTGGAAAACAGTTCTTTCTTCCAGGGGGTTACAAGTTGGCCTTGGTGTYAGCTGCCAGTTGGTCTCTTACACCTCCTTAAAGAACTCAGTCTTGCTCTGAGACAGAGTAGTTTGAAATCCCCCTAGCATGTGATGAAACAGGAAAACTGATTTCCCTGGGAGCTCTGTTGTGTTTGCTTTCTGCAAAGAGACAAGGGAAAGCTCTAGGCCTGTTCTAGACACATCAGGCATTGATGAAAAGGCTTTTGTCACACAATGGGAAATGCACTGTTAACCAGAGCTGCTGAGACTTAGGCAGCTCAAGATGTTTGGTCCATCCACTCCTGATGAGGCTGTTCAGTCCCCTGTGTCTCACACCGAGAGTGAGCAGAACCTGCTCTCTAACATGCCCTCTTGTACTTTCCTCAGGTGGATTAAGGCCATTCTGCAAATGCAGGGTAGGTACAGAGGCATCATGTACTCAGATTTTCATTCTCCTTCATTGTACTTAATTTAGTGAAAAAAGCAAGCTGATCGCGAGCAGATGAGCCTACTTAGGGAAGTAATGATGCAATGCAGATACACCATTCTGTGTTTTGCTGCTTTCTATCTTCACAGTATTTGCTGTCTTTGTCACAAAAAGATGAGCAAGAGCTTTTGTTTTTTGAAAACTCAGTTACAGGTAAATTCAATCCTCTTAGCTGTGCACATAATTGCTCACTTTCTGACATGTTAAAAAAGAAGGAAAAATACTTTGTCCTAAAGGCAAAACTAGCATTTAGTTGAACTGTATGCAAATAACTTCAACCCTTATTTCATCTTTTCTTGGGGTCTGAAAGGCAGATCTCACTGTAGATTAGCCAAGATTTACAAATTATTTGTCATGTTTATTTCCATGCATTGAAGTAACAGTCAACCTTATATAGTGTCCCACTCTGCTTCCTGAAAATAACTCTTTTCAGTAAGAAGAGATGTATGGCAATATGTTTCGATTAGGTGTCCCACAAGAAAAACTGGTGAGCCCACTCATGGGATAAATTGCCAGTGCTGAACAATTGCCTTCTCCTGACATTTTCTGGAGATGTGATTTTCACGGATCATGATTCAGCAGGTTATGAAGGCAATGACCTCAGAGAATGTTTCTGAGGACACTCTCAGATGACATTATGGTGTTCTCAAAAATGCCCTCTCAGGTCATCACCTTTATCACTCCCCATTCACCTGATGAATCATATGAATAGTCTGATTTGTACCTAATTGTGGAAGTGTGATAGGAACAGATAGATGCCTGCAGCTATGGCCTTTCTGTTTTTGCATTAGAATCTGACTCATGTCAGATTAGGACACTTCTCCAGACTTAAAAAATTTCCCTTCCGCTCCACCAGTGTTGTGTAAGTCCATCCCACTTCCACCAAAGAGTCAGAGAATCTGGGGGCTCCAAGTGCTGTAATGCATGTACAATTTAGGACAGGGCAGACAGAAGCTTTACTAACTGTTTTCATAGTGAGAGAACATTTGGATAACATCTCCCCCTCTGCTCCCCTGTTCTCTGCCAAGTGATTACAGAGATCCATAGACTGTTTCAGAAAAAATAGAGAGGTGAATAAAAACAATAATTGTGGACTCCTTAAGTAGCTTGCTAACTGCCACAATTCCAAGGAATCAAATAGCAAATAATGTGACAATATGGAGAGATGGCTCTTGGTGGACCCTACAGGACTGGCACATCCAGCATTATCTTATCTCAGAAGTGAGGAGTTGGAAACAATCACAGGTTAGTGGCTTTTAGTTGAAAGAAATGTTATTTTAGTTAGGATAAACTTCTTAGCCAGACCTCTCAATCCTGGATGTTAATAATTTTACCAGGATTTTGTCCATTGCCTTTGCTAACCACTGGGATTTAACCCCATCAGTCTACACTAGAAGAAACTAGCACAGAGTTTTTCTAGCCTAGATCTTTACCATCTGCCCTCTGGCCTGCCATCAAGGAAGACATATTTGAAAAAGGATTTGACAAAGGAAGTTGCCTTCTTCACCCTGTTGCCACAACTGTACTCTCTGACAACCCTTCCCAGAACCCAATTTGTAAAGCAGGAATTCACTTCATTGTAGCCATGTTGACCATGCCCAAGTAGAATATGTGTACCTGAGTGCTTACTAGTTGGTCTACCCTTTAATATACCTTCTTACCAGTTTGCCCAATACACACACTGGGCTCACGCTTGTATTTGGTAGCCTCCCCACTGACAGCCTTTCCAAAATACTAGCATTGCATTTGTCACCCTCTAGACATCTGATCTCAAGGCAGCATAAGTCAGATGTTCTTGGATGAACACTATCTGGTCCTACCAAGTAGCATGGTACTTGCTATTTTGTCAATTTGATGTTGAGTCTAGGTATGTTACAGTCACCATTACAGAGCACCTATTCAGCTATAAAATTTTGAACTTGATCACACAACTGTCCTGTGGGGCAACCTACATTTCTTTAAATGAATATTCATTGACAACTCAATGAATTCAACCTCATAATCACTACAGTTATATTCAGTGTTAAATCAATAAATGGTATTCAGAGATCAGCAGACTTCCTTTCTGCCAAGGAAAACACAGCCTACTGTTTACCTTTTAGGGAAATATATGACATATTCAAAAACTTTACATAAAAGTTCAAATGTCATATCCATATAAAAGGATCATTTCTGCAAACAAAGGAAAATTGTGATATAAATGGATTGAAGAAGAAAATAAAAAACTGTAAATGAGAATTGAAAGTTTCTTAGAAAAAGGATGTAGACTAAAGATTATGATTATACAATCAAGATAGAGAACAATAACCATTCAGTTTGAAACAAAAACAGTCTAAACTTTTATATAGGTTCATTTCAAGATGGAAACAGTAAAAAATAGCACATAAATGGTTCAGAAAAAGAAAAATCGGAATGTTCAGTTTACATTTCTGATCACTATTTTACAAGAACCATGATGGAGACTCAGCACATGACAACGATTAATGATTTTCCAGACCAGTAGTAACTAAGACTAATGATAAAAACTATTCCCTAGAGAAAAACAATAAGCAGCCTGCATGCTTTGCATCAGAGAGCTCCAAGAGAATTTGCTAGGGCACTTGCTAGTTTGCTGATGCTAATATCTAATACATTTGAATTAGCATGGAATCTCCAATGGACTAAATTGCAAAACTAGGCTGCACCAATTTCCATTAAAATAGGAAGAATCATATATGGCATCCATCTTGGACAAAATAATGAGAAAAACTGACATCAGGGTTGCATGGCTAAAGAACAAATAGGTGGGAACAGGATTAATATCAGTTTTATATAGTTTATAGAAAGTAGAGCTCATCAGACAGATCTGATTTGGATTTGGTAGATAAATGAAATTACACGGGTATGTATACTTTGATCTCCCACTGAAGGACATTCTGTTAATAAAAACAGTACTGTATAACACCGACAGAATACAATAGGTGGATTAGGGACTACATAACTGATCTCAGAGGGAAGCTTTCATAGAGGAACAGTTAACAAATGTGGACATTTCCAGCAGGGCTTCACAGGTACCATCTCTAGGCATGATTGTTTTTAATATTTTTATCAATGAAGTTGAAGTGAAAATGAAAATCACTGCTCGTACATTTTGCTGAAAACAAAGACTGTAAAGATGAGGGCAAAGTATTTCTTCATAATACATGTGTTTTAACATTTCAGGACACAAGAACAGGCCTGTAAGAACAGAAGCTGTGGAGGGTGTAAATTTGAAAAGGCTGCTAGGAGTAGTGGACAACAGATTGCCCCAGGATTTTACAACAGTAGAGAAAATCCTGATAATCCATGCATAAGTAAACAGATCAGTGTAAAAGAACACTTACAGTCCACACTTCTTAAAGGATGTTGAAAACCTGGAAAGGGGAAAGGGAACACAAATAATATGGTGAGTGTACAGAAAACTCTTTACAGCTACAGACCTAAAGAGCTCATTCATGCTAAGCATAAGAAGATTGAGAGATGATTGATTGCAGCATCTAAATCTCTTCAGTAGGAAGTAAACAGGACTCTATAGACTAGCAAAGAAAGGCATGACACAAAGCAATGAGTAGAAGATTGAGCCAGACAAATTCAAACTGAGAGCTAGACAACCATTTTTAACCATTCCCAAAATCAGATATACTCAATTAAGCAGTGGGGCTACCTTCCCAGGAAGTCTGCTTTGGCCAAGTCCAACTTACTGTGGTCCCAAGTTACCGGGCTCAGCACAGGATTTTCTATTACATGCTTTCCCTGTGTATCTAATATAGCTACCCTCTTGGACACAAGGTACCAGGCTACACAGTCAGGTTCTGTGCAGTTGTATTTATGTCAAAACACATTAATTTATGGGTATGCCCTGTCAGTCAGATTTGGCAGTCCTGCCCAAAGAAGCTGGTTGTGACGAGTAATTTTTCATACCTAAATTCTTACAGATTGTGGTCGGGGTCACTTCTTAACCTTCCCTAAATGCCCTCTGCTAAAACACGCTTTCCAGTATTCAGTACATGGAGACAGCAAGACTGGCCCCTGCCCTTAGCATTTAGCTTGGAAAGACCAAGGGAGGCAAAGGAGAGTGAGCCAATCAAGATGCAGAGGCTGCAGAATCATGCTCGGTTGAAGTCTTGATGACCCAGGCTTCGATGAAATCTTACGACCAAACTGAGCTTTGAAATCCTCCACACAGCTCTACCCACCCCATGGCTCCCTCCATCCTGAGCATAAGAAGTCTCTGTATCTGTAATCCCAGTTCAGTTCTGCCCTGAAGTTTGTCATTTGTGATACAGGCTGGGCAGGGCTTACAGCACTCCCGACCTTATGAAAATAGACACTCCTCTGCTGGTGGTTTGAGTGGCCTCCAAAGAGGTAGGAGAGAGAGGGCTTGATATCTTGCCAGTAACAAAATTTAATATATCTGTGTGAGCTTTCTAACTGCCTTATGGTTACATAGAACTCTCTGCCTCTCTTCGCTATGCTGGGGAAGAGGAGTGGATCCAGAGCTATTTTTTAGGGGGAGCTCAGAGGGTTTCGGGACAGCCCAACCAATATGGAGACAGCTTTTGTGGGAATACTGTATAAGCTAGCTAAAGTCTGTCATCTCCAGGTTTTAAGATAAAAACTGTCTTGCCATGGCCTTCAGCAAGCTACAGTTGGCTCTTAGGAATCCTGTTCTGAGGCACCTAGCTCCTTTCAAGCCTTGTAAAAGAAATTTGGCTTCCACTAGGAGCACTAGGTGATGCTGCTTGGATCAGAAGAGGCCACGTGAGCATCTGGCACAAAAACACTCATCTCTCTTCTAAAACAAGTAAAGAAAATTTTCACCAAGCATCGAATGGATTTGAACCTGCAAGGAAAAAATATAAAAAAAACTTCAGTGTAAATTTCCAACAAGATCAAAATCTACAAGATTTTCTGTCCAAAAATAATGAAATCAAAAGGAAAGAAAACATTTCCCTCACTAAATATAAAGCCCATTTTTAAATAATGGGAAAAAGCCAGAACAAAATGTTTCCAATGAGAATGTTTTGGCCCAGATCAATAAACACCCATTTTTCTTGGAAAGAATTTTATGTTCACCCCTCAGAAATGCAAATGACAATGGAAATTGCAATGTTGCTTTTTTCTGGTAATTTAGCAATGTCATTTTCAGCCACCTAAAATAAAAATCACTGCTTAAAAGTATCAGCCCTACATTCACACACTGTTGTTGATAGTCCAGCCTGGAGCTCACCACAATTACACCATCACCTATAACTTCAGGTACACAACAAAATCTGGGGATAATTCCTTCTAATTCCGTATCTGAGAAGTAGTGTCCAATATTGAATTTGCTAATGCTCGTGCACTACTGTATCCTACTGCCTCTACATCTTTTAGGGTAATAAATACCAATCCACATACAGCCAGAAAAATTACTTGTAATGTATTCCTCCACTCTCCAAAGGAAGCAGCTACAAGAAACATTAAAAAGGTCTACCTCACTACTAATATAACAAGCATGTTGAGGAATTAGTCAATTTGCAAAACAAAAGGTCCAAAGCATGATCCTTTTGAATTATAACTGTAACATCTGCAATGTCCTTAAAGGAGTCCTGAAAAAGTACTTTACTACACAGATCATGCAGTTAGAGTTGTGTCAGAACCTGATGTACCTTGACAGAGAAAAGTTACTGTATTAGTTCAGTCCAACCAAGAGCAGTGTCAACACTGAGTGAAATAGCCTGAAAGCATCCAACCACCTGGTGAAAAAGATTGGGAGAACTCCTTAGTAGCCAAACCATCTCAAGAACATCCTGGATACCATGCTGCACTGTCTTTGTTAGGGTTATATGCCACTCTTTTTGAGACCTGATTCTCCCCTGCTGTCCTCTTGGGACCTGTGTGAAGGGCAACCCAGGTAGGAGCAGTGGTGCCAGTCTCCTCTGTGCGCTATGATTAAACAAGAGGCAGGATGTATCAGGATCTCTCACAGCCATCTCTCCTGCCAAGCTCTCTTGCTTTCCTTCCACTACCCATCTCCAAACCTGGGCAGCATATTTGCAGGGAACATAGGTACTGCTATGCTAGGGAATCGACCCATAGCCCCACAGAAAAGGGAATACGGGCATCCAACAGTCAGTCCCCATCACATGCTAGTGCCCCAGAGCAACTTGCAAGAACTGTAGAAGCTCAAACAGTGATTTACCCACAAGGACAAATGACCTGCCCAGAGAAAGAAGGGACTGGACGGCAGGCCATTTTCTGGGTGCAGCCTTCCAGATAAAGCAATCAGACATTTAAAATCCTTCATGTGAGTTTTTTTTGACTATGTATAACAGATGTTGATTTTCATCTTTACATTTCTCTCTCTTTTACTCAGTATTCATAGAAAAACTTCACCTACTTCTTGACTCCCAAGCTTTAGTTGAAGCATAACATCCTGTTAAAGGGTCATGAATATTTACTGCAAGGCTCTTTCAAGGAAAGAGTTTAAGTGCGACTTTCCTCTATTTCAGAGACTTTCCTTTTTCACCTGAATTATAGGGATGACATTGCCTTAAAGCAGCAAGGTTGGGCACTCGTTCACATACATCTCTCTAAAGGGCTTCCATCCAAGCCTGTTTATTGCTCCTGTTTGCATAAGATCAACTGCAATACTTGCACATGCAAATATGCCTGCCCTTGAAAGGAAGTATTATCATTCAAAGTTTGTGCAGCAAGGTCTATCCGTGTCACAAAGAGTGAATGCCCACCCTGCAGTAATCACCTCTCTGCGGGAGGGAATGGATGTCCCATCTATGCTTGCTTAGTGACTAAATGGGCTTTCAAGCCATGACTGGAGCCTGTACAAATAACACCCAGGTGCCATTTTATGGGTGCTTAGGAAGCACTATGGCCTTTTGGTGGGCAGCCTCCATGGCACTCTGATTGCTACTATATTTTCACTAGACACAGATATCAGCATGATGTAGAACTATGGCTGCTGAGGGCACCTGAGTCATGAATCAAGGCTTTCCCAAAACAAGACACTCCATCAAAAAGCAACTGACAGTGCTAATTAGAAGCACTAGAAACTTAATTTAGGAGAACACATTACTGACAGACTCTTTCTCAACTGATTCCACACAGAGTTCTGCTTCTCCTCTCCTCTCCTCTCCTCTCATTTCTTGTTCTTTATAGCTGCCGGTTATTTCTCCCTTAAATCAGTCAGGTCAGAGCTCTCACTGGCCTCCATTTGAGCAAGACACATGCTGGCTTGTGGTTTGACTCTTGCCAGCCTGACTTTGGTGCCATTTGTGCTTATTCACTGATCAGCTTTCTGTCCTGAAAAAAAAGATGTTCTGCAGCACAGCACCACAACCAGTGGCAGATATTGCTTTCATCCAGGCACAGCTTATCATTTCAAAAGCTAGAGGTGCCATTCAAAATTAGAAGCTTGCTCTGAGTAACCATCATACCTCTGTAACAGGCATGCATTTCCAGGATGCAAAATACCCCAGGTTGCTCTTGTGCACTAGCTGACAGCATATCATAGTGTCCATGCTCCACTGAGTAGCAACAGAGGAAGCTATTGAATGTTGGGGACAAAATGTGATTTGGTGGCTGCTCCCAGATTCAGTCTTTTCTCTTTTCAAATAGAGATCAAATATTTCCCAAGTCCACCATTTAGCTTTTACATGGTAGTGGCTTGAGTGCGCTCAGGTGCGCATCACACACTGATCATTGCCTACCTCAGTGTCACAACAGTAGCCCCCCATAGGAAGGATGCTCTTCACTAACACATATCCCTGCCCCTCTGATCCAAAACCAATTCACTCCTCTGCTCCTTACCCAAAAGCAGCTTCAGGCATGTTCTGCTGCAATAAAGCAAAGCAGAGAGGCATTTTCTTTTCTCCACCCAAATGTGGAATTGCTTCCAAACCCCAGGCTGCACTGAGCCCAAAGCTGGGCATTGCTCAGATCGGGGCAAACTGTAAAGCCACATCTCTTAGGATCTATTTTTGTGAAGAAGCAGCTGAAAATTTTCTTGGAAGATGCAGATAATCTTCATGGGCACCAGGAAACTAGACCATATCTTCTACATTTACCTTGCTACCTAAGTTGAGAAATGCAGCTTTTGGAGCTTAGTTAAAACTGCTTTCACCTCTGGAACCAGAAAAGTGATAGCCACAACACCATTAAGCTTCATGTCAAATGATTACTTCTTTCTTTCCTCAGAGTCCTGAGAGGTTTTGCTATGACCAGCTCACTGCCTGCTCCAGCCAAATACATGATATGAAGTCACACTTTATCAGAAACAGTGTCACCAGTTTCCAGGAGACAGTCTATCATGCAGCATATTAATGAAACATCTTCATGTTTCATTAAAGTCTCCAAGCAATTTAATCTATTTTGCTGTCTCTTTCTGAGGCACAGCTCAAGTCACAGCATATTCATTAGATGGACTCTTTGCTCTCCATGTTTTCCCAATGCAAGGAAATTTTCAGTGGGTGTTGAGTAAGAAGCTGAAATTCCTCATTAAGTAAAAACTGATTGCTGGAGGAAAATCTCTATTAGCTTTTCTTCTTTTCCTTTTGAACTCCTTCTGGTCAGCATTCTCAAAAAGACATGAGACTAGATATGATAATGGACTTTTGGGAGTGCTTCCTGCCTTTGGCACATCCGAAAAGACAAGGAAGCCAATATGGTTCTGCCATTCTTGGGCTTATAAAAAACAGACAAGATTTCATGGCTTTGGGACAATAGGACGGAAGTATTTTTATTTTCCTTTTGGATTTTGAGTCCCTTGTTTATATTTTTTCTAGCCTTTCCCTCAATTAGAAATATTTTTGTCTTCTAGAAATGGAGTTTTTCATGGAACAGATCCTGCCCAGAAAGTTTTAATAAGGTAAGGTTTAAGATAAATCTTACAGAAATAAATTAACGTACTTTTCCTGGTGGACCCAACATGCAGCAGCACTTCAGAGAAGTGTTGTAGCTTGAGTGGAGACACATCCCTATGCACTAGCCAGTACCTCTCCTCTGCTCTTTGTGGTGCTCTGCAGATCCAGCCTGGTCCTGCTCTTCTCCAAAAAGCCCTGCTTAATGGAGCTTTTCATTTCTGGCAAAGCCCAGAACATTTCTCAGTCAGGTCTAATTGCTCTTGTTGCATCTTGTAGACAAAGCCTCACACCCAATTAATGCCACCGCTCTAATTGGCAGCACTAATATTTCCTTCTTTAAAAGATTTTCTAGTCTGCATAAAACCAAGAAGAATGGCCTTTGTCCTTCTCATGGTTTAACCCTAGCCAGCAATTAAACACCACACAGCTGCTCGCTCACCTCCCCGGCTCCGGTAGGATTGGGGAGAGAATCAGGAGGGCACAAGTAGGAAAACTCAGGGGTTGAGATAAAAACAGTTTAATAATTGAAACAAAACAAAGTAGAACAGTAATAATAACAATGATAACAACAACAATAAAAGAATATAAAAAGCAGGCGATGCACAATGCAACGGCTTACCACGTGCCGACCGATGCCCAGGCTGAGACGTGAGGGGCCCCCCAACCCCTATTTTTTATACTGAGCATGACGTCACATGGTATGGAATACCCCATTGGCCAGCTGGGTCAGCCGCCCTGGCTATGCTCCCCCCGCCAACTTCTCATGCACCTGGCAGAGCATGGGAGGCTGAAAAGTCCCCGGTGCAGGCACCACTCAGCAACAAACAAAACATCAATGGGCCATCAACGCTGCTATCATACCAAACCCAAAACACGGCATCCCCCTTCCCCAGCTACTGGGAAGAAAGTTAACTCTGTCCCAGCCGGAACCAGGACAGTATCCACCCCTTATTCTATACCATCTATGTCGTGCCTCGGTCTCACATTTTCTAATACATCCCAATTAATCAGCACCACTTTTCCTGCCTTTCAATATTGTCCTGGTTTTGGCTGGGATAGGGTTAATTTTCTTTCTAGCGCTGTGTTTTGGATTTAGTATCACAAGAATGTTGATAGTTTGTTTTTAGTTGTTGCTAAGTAGTCTAGTAGTCAAGGACTTTTCAGCTTCCCATGCTCTGCCAGGTGCACAAGAAGCTGGGAGGGAGCATAGCCGGGACAGCTAGCCCAACTGGCCAATGGGGTATTCCATACCATGTGACGTCATGCTCAGTATATAAACTAGGAGACGTGGTCCCGGAGGCAGCTCTTTGCGTGTCAGTCGGCGGGTGGTGAGCAACTGCATTGTGCATCACTCATATTGTATATTCTACCATTATTATTGTTATTACTATTACTATTATTATTATTCCCTTCCTTTTCTGTTCTATTAAACTGTCTTTATCTCAATCCACGAATTTTACTTTTTTTTTCGATTCTCTCCCCCATCTCACTGTGGGGGGGAGTGAGCGAGCAGCTGTGTGGTGTCTGGCTGCCTGCTGGGTTAAACCACAACAGATATATCAAAATTTTGATACACACACATATAATTCCCTTAGTCTATGGGCCATCCCTCTAAAATGTCCATTGAGTTCATTTAGCCCATGACTTTGGGCTCCACCTGTCATAGCAGTCTTTCAGGGCAGGAGAGATGGTGTGTGGTGTTGGATTGTTGCATCCTGAAGCCAGCTCTGGTTCCATTATCGCTGTGCTCGTCTGGTTTTATCATCGTTGCACTTGCTCGATTTCATGAGAGTTCCTTCTTCATTAATCTGGGTGATTCTTACTGCAATACCGTTGATATGACATATAGTAACCATAGCAGTGATGACATACAGTATTATATAGCAAT
>JAYKAV010000010.1:236954-249116 GCA_035582835.1 Phoebastria nigripes
CATCTATATGTTGCATCTCTTCCTTGATGGCCTGAAATATCATGGGCCCACTGAGCTATAAATAATTCACCCTTATGTTGCCAGTCCAGATCCACCTCAGCCACTTCAATCTTAGCAGCCTGATCCACTAGCTGCTTGTTTTGATGCTCTTCAGTGGCCCGACTCTTGGGTACATGAGCATCTACGTGATGCACTTTTACAACCAGGTTCTCTACCTGGGCAGCGATATCCTGCCACAATGCAGCAGCCCAGATAGGTTTACCTCTGCGCTGCCAGTTGTTCTGCTTCCATTGCTGCAACCACAGTATAGAGATAAAGTACTGGCCATTTTTCTCGTTTGGCAATATCCAAAGCCAGCTGGATGGCTTTCACTTCTGCAAACTGACTCGATTCACCTTCTCCTTTGGCAGTTTCTGCGACTTGTTGCATAGGACTCCACACAGCAGCCTTCCACCTCCGATGCTTTCCCACAAGACGACAGGACCCATCAGTGAACAGGGCATATTGCTTCTCATTTTCTGGGAGTTTATGATACAGTGGGGCCTCCTCAGCAYGYGTCASCTCCTCCTCTGGGGACATTCCAAATTCTTTGCCTTCTGGCCAGTTCGTGATCACTTCCAAGACTCCTGGGCGACTGGGGTTTCCTATTCGGGCCCATTGCGTGATCAGCGTGACCCACTTACTCCATGTAGCATCGGTTGCATGATGTGTAGAGGGGACCCTCCCTTTGAACATCCAGCCCAGCACTGGCAGTCAGGGTGCCAGGAGGAGCTGTGCTTCAATACCAACTACTTCTGAAGCAGCTTGAACCCCTTCATATGCTGCCAATATCTCTTTCTCAGTTGGAGCACAGCGGGCCTCAGATCCTCTGTATCCCTGACTCCAAAACCCCAGGGGTCAACCTCGAGTCTCCCCTGGTGCTTTCTGCCAGAGGCTCCAGGTAGGGCCATTCTCCCCGGCTGTGGTGTAGTGCACATTTTTTACACCTTGTCCAGCCCGGACTGGCCCAAGGGCTACTGCCTGAACTATCTCCTGTTTGATTTGTTCAAAGGCTTGTTGTTGCTCAGGGCCCCATTTCAAGTCGTTCTTCTTCCTGGTCACTTGATAGAGAGGGCTTAAAATCAGGCTGTAATCCGGAATATGCATTCTCCAAAAACCCACAACGCCTAAGAAAGCTTGTGTTTCCTTTTTGCTAGTTGGTGGAGACATGGCTGTTATTTTGTTGATCACATCCATTGGGATGTGATGAYGYCCATCTTGCCATTTTATTCCTAAAAACTGGATCTCTTGTGCAGGTCCCTTGACCTTACTTTGTTTTATGGCAAAACCGGATTTTCCAAATCAGAAGGATTTGGACTATTTTCCCCCCTTTACCAAAAACTTCTTCTGCTGTGTTGCCCCATACGGTGAAGTCATCAATGTACTGCAGGTGTTCTGGAGCCTCACCCTGTTCCAGTGTGGTGTGGATCAGTCCATGGCAAATGGTGGGGCTGTGTTTCCACCCCTGGGGCAGTCGTTTCCAGGTGTACTGGAYGCCYCTCCAAGTGAAAGCAAACTGTGGCCTGCACTCTGCCGCCAAACGGATTGAGAAAAACGCATTAACGATATCAATGGTGGCATACCACTTGGCTGCCTTTGACTCCAGTTCGTAWTGAAGTTCKAGCATGTCCGGCACRGCAGCACTCAATGGTGGCGTGACTTTGTTCAGGCCACGATAGTCTACTGTTAGTCTCCACTCTCCATTAGACTTTTGCAATGGCCATATGGGACTGTTAAAGGGTGAGCAAGACTTGCTGATCACTCCTTGGCTCTCCATTTGATGAATCAGCTTATGGATGGGCATCAGGGAGTCTCAGTTAGTGCGATATTGCTGCCGGTGCACTGTTGTGGTGGCAATTGGCACCTGTTGTTCTTCGACCCTCAGCAACCCCACAACAGAAGGGTCCTCTGAGAGACCGGGCAAAGTAGACAGTTGTTTAATTTCCTCCGTCTCCAAGGCAGCTATACCAAAAGCCCGGCAGTACCCTTTTGGGTCCTTGAAATACCCTCTCCTGAGGTAGTCTATGCCAAGGATGCACGGAGCCTCTGGGCCAGTCACAATGGGGTGCTTTTGCCACTCCTTCCCAGTTAGGCTCACTTTGGCCTCCAATACAGTCAGCTCTTGGGAYYSCYCTGTTACTCCAGAAATACAAATGGGTTCTGCCCCTTTATAGCTTGATGGCATCAGGGTACACTCTGCCCCGGTGTCTACGAGAGCCCTGTGCTCTTGTGGGTCTGATGTGCCAGGCCACCAAATCCACACAGTCCAGTAAACCCGGTTGTGCCTTTGGAAAGGCCGGAGGCAGTGCCCCTCTAGTCCTGGTCATCGTATTCGCTACCCACTTCTTCTAAGTACGAATCAGGAGTCCCTTTACTAAGATTGGAAGTGGAATCAGCCCTTCTGCTCTGTCTGGGAAACTGCTCACTGGACACTGGAGCAGCAGTTTTCCTGGAAGAACCCCCTTTTGTGATTGTTTTTCCGTGCAATTCACATACCCGTGCCTTGAGGTAGATTTTCCATCCCACTTCCTCATGTCCTCTCCGTGGTCACGCAGGTAAAACCACAGGGTGCCCTGGGGTGTGTATCCACGATATCTTCTCTCTTGGGCAGAGTGATGCTTACTCCTAATGGCTGAGATACTGGCCCGTGCAGGTGTGGTGTAGGACATATCCTCTTGGAGTTGCTGGACCTCCCGAGACAGTTTCTCCACAGCAGAGACACAGGCCTGTAGGGAAGAGGAGAGACTTTCTTCGTATTGCCGGAGTTGGCCAGCCAATTCATCCACTGTTTGTTCCTCTCCATCTTTCCAGGTCATTACTGCCAATGAGTTTGCATGCCACACTGTTGCGCTCCGTACAATCTTCCGCCACATGGGTCAGGTGCACTTGACTTCATCTGGATCTTTGGGTAACTGCTCGTTGTTTAGGTCATCATAAATCACCTCCAGCATGGCTAATTCCCTCAGGTACTGGATACCTCTCTCCATGGTGGCCCACTTGCCTGGGTGACATATAACATCTTCCTTGAAGGGATACCTTTCCTTCAYGCCTGACAGGAGTCGCCTCCAGAGGCTGAGGACTYGTGCCYCTTGYCCAATCGCTTTGTCAATGCCCCCTTCCCTAGAAAGAGATCCCAGCTGCTTGGCTTCCCTACCCTCKARTTCCAGGCCACTGGCCCCATTATCCCAGCATCGGAGCAGCCAGGTGACAATGTGCTCGCCTGGACGACAGCTGAAATCTTTTCGCATATTTCGCAGCTCACTCAGGGATAGGGATCGGGTGGTTACCAACTCATTTAYGGGTTCTGCCTCTTCCTCCTCCTGTTCTCATGGTGGCCCTGGTTCATCTTCATCCCTTACTAAACGAGCTGATTTTCTTGTGTACTTTCTTTTTTGTATAGGGGCAACTGATACCGGCACAGGCTGGTTCTCTGTTGCAGGGTGCGGAGTGGCCACTGTGCCTGCCGTGGGGGCTGGGGTAGCTGCAGTGCCTGCCGTGCGGGGTGGGGTAGCCGCAGGGCCTGCTGTTTTGTCATCAGATCCAGAGACCTGTTGTTCCCCTTGAGGGTTCTGAACAGTGTTAAACAGGGCTCAGTAGGCATGGGCCAGGCCCCAGCACATTGCAGTGATTTGTGTCTCCCTAGAATTGCCAGGGTGACAGCATACTTCTCCCAAGTATTCTACTAACTTCTCAGGATTTTGCACTTGTTCAGGGGTGAAGTTCCAAAACACTGGGGGTGCCCACCGTCCTAGGCATTTGCCCATGCTATCCCACACACCCTGCCACTCATAACTATCCAGCCTTGGGGCAGATCTCTGGATGATATTCTTAAATTGCTTATTAACCTTAGACAAAACCAAAACAATATTCCCAGGAAATACCAATAGATATATCGTAACTACCCAGGGATGTTCAAGGTACTGACAAGTTGTTGTAACAAAGGAGAAAACATCATAGAGGAAGGTGCCATTCTGTATTTCCTCCATAAAAAGCTCCTCAGAGGAAGAGGTATAATTRCTAATTGTCTCCAAGAGGTGGTACCCAAAGTACAGTAACGGCTTCAGTACAACACCCAGATACCAAATAACACCCAATGCCAGTGTTTTAATAACAAATCTCCCTGGCAAAACATCACTAATCACTGCAGAGCACAGCAGACTGCAGAAACCAACACCAATCTTTAACATGTACAGCAAAAACAAGAGCATGATGCAGGTCACATAATATTGTGACCAACAACTGTTAACAGATATAAATGCCTTAACATGCTCTAGTTAATCTGTTGTTATCTCAAACCTTTCGTGCCCCACGTTGGGCGCCAAAAAGGACTGTCGTGGTTTAACCCTGGCCAGCAACTAAACACCATGCAGCCCCTCATTCACGCCCCAGCTCTGGTAGGATAGGGGAGAGAATCAGGAGGGCATGAGTAGGAAAACTCACGGGTTGAGATAAAAACAGTTTAATAATTGAAATAAAACAAAGTAGAACAGTAATAATAACAGTGATAACAACAACAATAATAGAATATACAAAGCAGGCGATGCACAATGCAACTGCTCACCACCTGCCGAAACGATGCGTAGCCCTATATGCGAGAGCCCGTCCCATGACGCCAGAGCCCCCCCCCACTTAGTTTTTATACTGAGCATGATGTCACATGGTATGGAATACCCCATTGGCCATCTGGGTCGACCGCCCCGGGCTATGGTCCCCCCACCAGCTTCCCATGCACCTGGCAGGGCATGGGAGGCCGAAAAGTCCCTGGTGCAAGCACCACCCAGCAATACCCAAAATATCAATGGGCCATCAACACTCCTATTATACCAAACCCAAAACACAGCACACACACCCAGCTACTGGGAAGAAAGTTAACTCTGTCCCAGCTGGAACCAGCACACTACCTAACAGGAGTTGCAGAAAATATGCAATTAACTGACAGACACACTAAGTTTTCCAAATTGCAGATACACATAAACACAGACCCTTTAGCGTTACAACAACCTTTTAAACCTTCACCCATTCTGGATGCACCACCTCTCACTGAGGGTACACCAACAGAAAACATTTGATGTACGGATGCTTCAGCAAAAAGGGTAAATGGTAAATGGCAATATAAGGCCGTTGCATTAGATATTACCACCGGCAAACAAGTAATAGAGGAAGGTGAAGGCAGTGCACAAGTAGGAGAAATAAGAGCAGTTGTTTTGGCAGCACAGAATGGAGCAAAAATCATATATGTAGACTCTTCTACTGTGTGGGCTGGTGCCACACAGTGGATCTATCAATGGGAAACCTTGAATTGGGAAGTAAATAGATCCCCAGTTTGGAGAAACAAAGATTGGCAATTATTACTAGATATTGCCAGGAAAACACCTTTCAGAATGGGATGGGTAAAAGCTCACGCTAAGGGTAATCAACCAGCCACAAAGTGGAATTCAAAGGTAGATGAGCTAACTAAAATTAGGAAAATCACCTTAAATCCTGAGTGGTATCAATTGGAAGAATGGTTACATCAAAACCTAGGCCACACAGGTAAAGACGCACTTTGCTGCACAGAGTAAAGGCTGGCCTATAAACAGAAAAACTTGTGAAACTATTCTTACAGAATGTCCCCAGTGTAGATTGAAATTACAAACAGATCATCTTGCTAAAGCACCACCTCTACATATCCATGAAGGGAAAACTTTATGGTCTACATGGCAAATTGATTATATCGGACCATTCAAATCCTCTGCAGAATATCGATACGTCCTCACAGGAGTGGAAGTAGTCTCCGGCTTGCTTATGGAAACTAAGTGTCGGAAAGCCGATGGGTGAAATACAGTGCGAGGGCTATTGTTTTGGTTCTCAAATCTACCGACTCCTGATGTTATCCAAAGTGACAATGGCTCACATTTTTTGTGTAAGGAAGTGCAAGATTGGGCAAAACAAGAGGGAATTAAGTGGGTATTCCACACTCCATACTACCCTCAATCAAATGGGATGGTAGAAAGAGCTAATGGCTTATTGAAAAGGAATCTCAAACCACATGAGGCTCAATGGGATATGAGACTTCCCAAAGTACTCCATCAATTAAGTCATCGATTTGGGCCTACTGAAGCCCTGTAAGCCAAGCTTTCTTTGAAAAAAATGAGCTTAGCATTTCACCTACTGGGAAAAGAGAATATCCGAGAACATTACAGCCAGGACAGCCTGTGATGGTCAATCTACCATCCATCAGTACTGTGCCTATGACTTTAACTAAACCTCGTGACCTACTTGACTGGGAAGCTACCCATAGCAGTGGTGCAAAACAGAATTAGTACACAATGGATATTTTCCTTCTTTTTAACAGGGTAACCTGTTCAGACTCTGCCCACCAAAACAAGTCTCTCTTTTTCTCTTACAGCACCCCACAGGATGGCAAATGGAAATGCTGTGTTCATGTTATTATTCCAAACCCTAACAATGCTGTTTCTCTTAATGTGTGGTCAAAGTACCCTAGAGTGGCCATGGTCTCAAGCTCGTGCTAAGTACACCGGGAGTATGGGAATGCACTCTAGTAAGGAGATTTAAATCTTTCCACTGTGGTCATGCACGGAACTGAAGTATACTTAGAAAACGAATGGAGCTGGGACAAAGATTAAGCCGATGATAAAGTTCCCTGACTTCAGGTAACTGCAGGGAAAGAAATTAAAATAGGATGCCAGATGGGTCTACCCATTAGAAGGCATCTCAGATTTCTGTGTACAACATTACATCAAACCCAATAGCCAAAGATACGAAACTTTGCATCTCTGAAAAATGGGACTGTCAGTAGAATTTTACCTTAGTACAACCTGTTTTTGTAGTCTGCCTCTGGGCTCACCACAGCGCAGAACTATCATTTAAATTTAAAATAGACACTACTGAGCCTAGTACAACAACATCCACCCCGATTGTAAAGCATAAGAAAACACTAGCCCCACAAATTTCTGACATTGGACTGTATGTGATCAAAAATACAGGCCAACAACGAGTGTTATTTAATCCATCATGGTCTCTTAAACAAGTAGAACTGCTGATGCAAATTAGTATCTCTACAATCAAATCGACCTGTTCATCACTCCTAAGTACATCCTATGCAGGACGGTTAGCATGGTTACATGGGCGAACCCTCACCTCTCCAAGAAGAACAAGGAGAGATGTGACCAGTATCACAGAGACAGGATTGAGAGTCTTAAATAGTATAGGTGCCAAAGTACTCGTAAATAAACTAAGCACAACAAGAAGTGATTTAAACAAATTAGAACACCCATTGTGGTCTTCTCTATTAGCATTGGGAACTAACCAATGGCTCTTATCCAATATACTGCCTCAGTGGGAAAGAATTAATGAAAGGGACCACCAATTGATTGTGAATGCACTTGGTGCAGCCCAAAACAATGTTTCTCTAGCTCTCAGTTGTATCCATGCTCAACTGTGGATGCAATCTATGGCAGCAGCAATTACAAGAGAAGGTGAAGAGGGCACCTTACCCACTGAAATTCGAAAGATAATTTGGGATAATGCAACTAAATTTGAGAAAGAATTCCAATCCTGGTGGTATTTAGTCAATTTCACTTATGACCCCATCACAATAAGGCCAAGGCTTTTGTCTGTATACCCAATAATTCATTAGGATTAAATCACAATGGAGCTACAGTCTATCCATTAGAACATAGAGCGTGGGCCCAACGAAACTGAAACAAATGGCAAACTGTTGATGTCAACGCATGCGTTGTAAGGGAACAACAAGGATTTATTTGTGAGAGTAACACCATCAAAGCCCAAGACATTTGTCTTGACACTGAACAAATTATTTGTTATTTTGAAATACATCCTGATGAAGCCCCTGAAACTGTACTTGTATATATTGGGAAAGGATGTGTTTGTATGAGAAAGCTTTGTGATTTTATATTTGTAGATAACGTTACTGTAGATACAAGCAATTGCTCAAATATTTGTGTTTGTAACTTTACTGAAGTTATGGGAAGCGACTTTAATTATTCAGCTCCTGTTACATCTTATCAGTTGTTACAATCTAAATATACATTAAGTCAAGATTTATGGCCTGCCCCCATTGGAATGAATCTTACACTGGTGAAGAATTTGCTACAACACGATGACCTCTGTCAACTGCTAGAACGCATCCGAAACAATGGACACAAGACTGTAATCACCGTTCATCATGATACAGAAGAGCTACACCATGGCTTGGAAAGAGTGAAGAAGGATGGAGAACACCATTGGTGGGAAACTCTTCTTGGATGGTAACCAACAGCAACGGGAGTGTTTAATCTTATGCTTCACCCAGTTGTGATTTTACTAACTCTAACATTAATATGTCTATTGCTTATAATTATATTGTATATAAAGGTTTGGTACATGATAAAACAAATAACACAATTTCAACCACCCAAAACATACAAATTAACGCATAACAAATAGCAGTGCTTCCCTGTCTACTTACCGTGGATCTATAAGTGCCCAAACTATCAATATGCTATTTATGGCACAGAGGCGAGAGGTGACCATACCACCACTCTGTGAAGGTAAGATGAATTGATCATAGTCATGGGGTGGAGTGTGGCGGTGTGCTCCCTGCCCCCTCCGCATGAGCAGTAACCACCAGTGGGGGCTGTGATGGCTGCATCCAGCTTATGCTGGACTTTGGGGACAGATGGCAACATAGTAGCCAAAGACTGTCTGGAGCAGTGACCCAAACGTCTTGCTGGTATGCAAATATGACTATAAATCAATCATCTTACTCTATAAATAGTGGACAGCCCCGGACCTGTTGAGCTCTCCTGCACAGCAGTGGGCTGCGCGCTAGGATCTCCCCTTGAGTAGGGACGCCTTCCAGGATTATTCCTCGAGGTTGAGAGATTCCTTGCTGCAACAGATCCTCAGTAAGTGACTAATAGCATGCTAAACTTTGAAATCTTAGCTAAGTGATGTAAAGGATTGATTGCGTATGTATAATCCTTAAGACATAGACCGTTGACCAAGTCTGGGACTAGGATTGGATCCAGCCACACCTAGACTCCTCTATGAGAAGCAGTTTAGAAAGCAAGAGGGTCCTTTCTGAAACTCATGACTCAACAGGAGGGTCTCTCTGACAATTTTGTCTGACCCTGTCCTCCATGCAGTAAACAATCAAGTGTACCTTGCCATCGAACCTTGTTAAACCACCATCACATTTACTACCAAACTTCATTAACTCACTGTTTAATATCAATGAAGTAAATTTTTGTTTCTCTCTTACGAGTGAAGTGCACTCACTCCACCTGCGACAGTCGAACGAGGACTCCCACAGAAGTGTAAGAACAGAATACTATGTCTTGACCTCAGCTTCCCTAGGCAACTTATTCAAAGCCCCATTAAAACTGGGGCTCTAGGCTTTCTTCCCCACTTAATGATCCCCCTCACACTCTCACATCTAGTAGAACCCAGCTCCACAATTGAACACATCCAGCGAGGGTCCCACAGAAGAGGTGGAATAACAGAATGCTATTTCTTACTCTCACATTCACTTGGCAGCGTCTTCAAACCCCATCAATAGAGGGGCTGTGCGCTTGCTTCACGTCCTAATGATCCTCGCAGTCTATCACTCTAGCCAGAGCCCAGCTCCAAGATTGAACACGTCCAGCAAGAGCTCCCACACCGAAGATATAAGAAAAGAATGCTCTTGCTTTTCTTAACATTCTCTTGGCAACCTCTTCAAAACCCCACCAGCACTGGGGCTCTGTGCTTGCGTCATCTCCTAATGATCCCCTCAGTCTCTCACTCAAGCCAGAGACCAGCTATGAGATTGAACACGTCCAGCGGGGGAATCCAAAAATAAGATGTAAGAAAGAAATGCTATCCCATTTCCTTGTATTCCATTGGCAGTCTCTTCAAAGCACCACCAGCACTGGGGCTCTGCACTTGCTTTGCCTCCCAATGATCCCCTTAGTCTCTCACACTCACCAGAACCAACTCCAGGACTGAACACGTCCAGCGACGGGTCACAGAGAAGATGTGGAATAACAGAATGCAATTTCTTACCATCACCATCCCTTGGCATCCTCTTCAAATCCCCATCAATACCGGGGCCCTGCGATTGCTTCATCTCCTAGTGATTCTCTCAGTCTATCACAGTAGGCAGAGCCCAGCTCGAAAATGGAAAATGTCCAGCACGGGCTCCCACATGGAAGATGTAAGAAAGGAATGCTATTCCTTTTCCTAACGTTCTCCTGACAGCCTCTTAAAACCCCACCAGCACTGGGGATCTGCGCTTGCTTCACCTTCTAATGATCCCCTCATTCTCTCACTGGAGGCCAGCTCCAGCATTGAACAGGTACAGCGAGGGGTCCCACAGAAGAGGTGTAATCTCAGGCTGCTATTCCTTGCCACCACTTTCCCTTTTCAGAGTCTTCAAAACCCCATCAATACGGGACCTCTGCGCTTGCTTCGCCTCCTAATGATCCCCTCAGTCTCTCACTCTAGCCAGAGCCCATTTCCAGGACTGAACACATCCAGCGAGGAGTCCCACAGAACAGATGGAATAACAGAATGCTATTCCTTCCCGTCACCTTGCCTTGGCAGTGTCTTCACTGCTCCATCAATACTGGGGCTATGCTCTTGCTGCGCATCCTGATGATCCCCTCAGTCTCTCACTCTAGCCAGAGCCCAGCTCTGAGATTGAACACGTCCACCGAGGGCTCCCACAGAAGAAGCGTAACCACAGACTGCTATTCTTTGCCAACTTTCCCTTGGCAGAGTCTTCAAAGCCCCACCAGCACTGGGGATCTGCGCTTCCTTCAACTCCTGACGATGACCTCAGTGTCTTGCTCTAACCAGAGCCGAGATCCAAGACTGTACACATCCAGTGGTCAGTATGACAGAAGAGGTGGAATAACACATTGATATTTCTTACCATCACCTTAACTTGGGARCCTCTTCAAAGCCCTATCAATACTGGGGCCCTGTGATTCCTTCACTTCCTAATCACTACCTCAGTCTCTCACCTTTCCCAGCCCCAAGCTCAAAGATTGAAAATGTCCAGCGCGGGCTCCCCCACGGAAGATGTAAGGAAGGAATGTTATTTCTTTTCCTCACATTCTCTTGGAAGCCTCTTCAAAGACCCACAAGCACTGGAGCTGTGTGCTTGCTTTGCATCAGAATGGTCCCCTCAGTCTCTCAATCTAGCCAGAGCACAGCTCCAAAATTGAACACGACGAGCGAGGGCACCCACCTGAGTGAGGGCACCACTACACACAGAAGAGGTGTAATTACAGACTGCTATTCCTTGCCATCACCTTCCCTTGGCAGAGTCTTCAAAGACCCACCAGCACTGGAGCTCTGATCTTTCTTCACCGCCTAATAATCGCCTCAGTCTATAATGGCAGCCAGAGTCCTGCGCCAAAATGGGAAAATTCCAGTGAGGGCTTTCACATGGAAGAGGTAAGAAAGGAGTGCTCTTTCCTTTTCCACACATTCTCATGGCAGCCTCTTCAAAGCCCCACCAGCACTGGGGATCTGCGCTTGCTTCACCTCCTGAGGATCCCCTCAGTATCTCACTCTAACATGAGACCAGCTCCAAGATTGAACATCTCCAGCCAGGACACCTACACAAGACATGTAATCACAGACTGCTATTCCTTGCCATCACCTTCCCCTGGCAGCCACTTCAAGCCCTATCAATATTGGGACTATATGTTTGCTTCACCTTCTAATGACCCCCTCGTTCTCTCACTCTAGCCAGAGCCCAGCTCCAAGATTGAACACATCGAAGGAGAGCTCCCACAGAAGACATGTAATCACAGACTGCTATTCCTTGCCATCACCTTCCCTTGGCAGCCTCTTCCAAGCGCTATCAACATTAGAACCCTGTGCTTGCCTTACCGCCTAATAATCCCATCAATCTATCACTCTAAGCAGTGCCCAGATCCAAAATGGAAATCTCCAGTGAGGGCTCCCACACGGAAGATGTAAGAAAGGAATGTTCTTCCTTTTCCTCACGTTCTCTTGGCAGCCTCTTCAAAGCCCCACCAGCACTGGGGCTCTGCAGTTGCTTCAACTCCTAATGATCCCCTCAGTCTCTCACTCTAGCCAGAGCCCAGCTCCAAGATTGAACAAGTC
>JAYKAV010000011.1:0-28270 GCA_035582835.1 Phoebastria nigripes
TAAATCCAAAACACAGCACTAGGAAGAAAATTAACTCTATCCCAGCCGAAACCAGGACACTGGGGCTATCAAGAGCTACCACTCTGTTTCACCACACAGTTCAGCTACCGATGGTGTGCAGGGTCATCAATAGTGAAAACAATATAACCCATCAGCCTAGGAGCCACATGGGTGTTGAGGGAGGGCAAAAGGAAGAAGGATGAGAGTATGTCAAGGGTGCAGAGAGCATAATGCGTACTTGTCCAGCTTAAAGCCAGCACCTACAGGGAGACCACTGCCATGGCCTCCACAGAAGGACACAGTCCATTCCACTTCCCACCCACCACCAAGCTCTCGTGTTCGCTGGATATGTTTTTAGGCCAACTGCGTCTATTCTGGAAAGCTACAGGGGCCTTGGGACATCTTGAAGCACAATTACAAACCCTCTTACTTTTATATCCAAAGGAACATCCAGGAAGGCCCCATAGGAATTGGAAAATGCGTTGCAGCTCAAGCATGTGACTGGAAGGCAAATCGAAATGCTCAGCGATATGGGAAGTCGACTGTGTCGGTTTACATTCTTCATACCTACTACCTCAGTCACACAATCAGCTGTTTATCACGGGCAGACAGAAGGACACAGACAATTCCAAGGAGAGCAATGGTTCTGGAAAAGTACCTCTGGGTCTCAGAAAGCCCCCAAATATTTGATGGACGATGGTAGTTGCTTGAGAAGAGATGTCCCAGCTGGAAACAAATGGTAAGGCAGAGAGTTATCTCCTCCAAGAGTTTTGTTTTGTCTGAAAACCCTGGGCATAGGGTTTCCTTGATGGGAGTACATCAAGGAGTCCAAAGGGCTCGGGAACATTGAAAAAGGTAATTTGCTTGTGCTTACTCGCTGCTTCCACTCAGACAAGCTCTCTGCATGTCATCGACAGTACAGTGTAAGAACTCATGGGTGTCTTCCTGCATGCCAAGCTCAAAATGTTCTCCTATTCCTAAGAAAGAAGAAGTTAGTAGGTCTCTCCTACAAGAACGGAAGACAACGTGAAAAGCACCTGAAATGACTTACGTGTGAGGACATTCACGACAGCCCTAGGCTGGATGGCACTGGCTGAGGAATGCAGGACCTTGTTAACGTGCGCTTCTATTCTGCACATCATGCAGAAGCCTTGCTGACAACCTGAAGAGGGAAGGAGGGAAGCAAGCTTCTCAGGTTAGCAAAATATCCATAGCGATGGGAAACCTAATGGAGATCTTGAAGTTATAAGAACAGTCTCCACTCCTCCCAAGGTGCCAATGTCCCTACAAGCCCGGGACATTTTAGTGCATAGAAAATTTTCTCCAGAGGGATGCCAAACTGACAGAAGTTTTCTGTGCAATAAGCAAAGAGAGTTTAACTTGCAGGAATAGAGACCCGGGGCTAGAAAGCAGTGCCTTTCTGGAGATGGACACACCTAGATACAACAAGCAGCTTCTCGGCTTGAGCGTTCAAAGAACACCCACTCAAGGGGTTGACAAAGAAGGGCTGCTTTTCTCCTAAATCAAAATCAGATGCTGGGAATCCTTGGGAAATGCCCAACAGATTTACAAGGAGATATTCATAAAAGTACTCACACGACCGGCTGTACTCACGAGAGAGCAGGTAGTTGGCCAGAGGGGGTGTGTATGTCAGGCACTGCAGGACGCAGTTGAGGAAGCACGTATTGCCCAGGTTGTGGAGCCCCGCTCCAGCTCTCTGTCTTTGCTGCCAGTCCATGCAAATCTTCTCCAGGGGAAAAAGCATCCTTTGTGGCGGAGCTATTCCCTCAACGACGACTGCAGGGAAATGACATTTGAAAAGAGATGAGACGGTATTGTTGCACAAAAGCATATTTTACAAGTCAAGTTCTGTACAGGAGCACCCAGGAAACCCAGCTATAACCTCCAACACAGAAACATTGGGGGAAGCCTACCACTGCCATTGACATTTACTGGTCAAGAAACAGTTTTGGAAAATAGTCTGTTCCCCTGCTTACTTTGCTGAAAGTCCAACAAACCCACACTCTGATTTCTGTGCCTCAGGCTACCTTCTTTTCCCTCTGGAGTCTTGAATTGGATTATCAGGTCAAGTCTTCACTGTTCCTGATTGTAAGTTGATGAAAACAAGCAAGTAGTAGTTGATGAAAACAAACCTGAAAGGAGGTTGCAGCGAGGTGGGTGTTGGTCTCTTCTCCCAAGCAACAAGCGATAGGACAAGAGGAAATGGCCTTAAGTTGCGCCAGGGGAGGTTTAGATTGGACATTAGGAAAAATTTCTCTACTGAAAGCGTGGCCAAGCATTGGAACAGGCTGCCCAGGGAAGTGGTTGAGTCACCATCCCTGGAAGTATTTAAAAGATGTGTAGATGTGGCACTTAGGGACATGGTTTAGTGGGCATGGAGGTGTTGGGTTGATAGTTGGACTCGATGGTCTTAGAGGTCCTTTCCAACCTTAATGATTCTATGATGATTCTAAGTATCTAGCACTGATGGTAACCCTACTGATGTCAGATCTTTCTATGAGCAATCTCATCTTTCAAAGTATTGTACTAGTGGCAGAGAAGTGATAAAACGCATTTTCCTGTGTCTAATTAAAAACACCTGGGTAAGTCTGGCTGCTACCAGGAAACGTCCCAGAATTCACTCTAGGTTGTCAGCACATCAACATTTAGGGATGGAGCACCAGCCACCTCCGTTGCCTTTGGGGATTCACAAAGTCCAGTCTTGCTGGTGAAGCCCTTACTCACAGGAGTCGTTCCGCATTGTGGCCATCGCTCCTCTCAGGAACAGAGGGGAAAGCTTTGGATGACAAAGGATGTCAGGACATGCTCCAGAAAGAGAAGATCAGGACCAATCCCGTCACCTGATCACAAAGAAATAATTGTAGCTCAACAAAATATTTTTAAAAAACCCCAAACGCAACCCACAGCACAGCATCTGCCATCGAAAGTGTTTCAGTGGTACTTGGAACTGCTGCAGAGCTGCAGGCTGATAGCCCTACTGTCCCTGTCACAGGACTCCAACTGACAGCAGTTACCATGGCCCTTTTGAAAGACTGCATTGCGTGTCACCTTCTCTGAAGAGGATCTGCTGCTTACCTGTGGCTAGCATTAGCAGCATAGCCCTCTGGCTCTCCAGCCCACACTTKCCCACCTTGTATGCAGGAGTGACCGGCTTTCAGCTGCTACTTTAACGGCTGCCTTTGCCGTGCTTCTTTTCTGTCTCCCTTCCCACCCTATCAGTCAGGGTGGGCTTCTTGTCATTCTAGGCTGAGCCCAATGCCTCAGACTACACTGCCACCCCTATACTTACCTATACTAGGATATGTTAAAGAAATAAGAATTGGCAAACAGTAACTCTACCCATAGTGCACATCTGGCCAGGAGCTGAATCGGTGCCAGGTTTTGCTCCCAGACCTCCCGGTGTAAGGCTGCCTTCTGCTCAGCGCAGGAGGTCCTGCAACCGCCGGCAGAATCCAGTCCAGCCCTTTATCATCCTTAATGAACATCGGTATTGATGTCTACCCCAGGTTTCCCTTCCTGCACCTCAGGCTCAATACTTCCATGTCAAAGCCCAGGATTCATCCCTACCCCACAGAGCGTCCCAGCCACTCRGGTACAGCAAGGCACTCCCACACGGGCTCTCTCAGCTCTGCAAATCTCTGTCTCATTCCTACATGCATAGGGAGCGATATGGCTGTGAAGCTCCAGGCTGAGGGCATGAATTCTGGACCTCCAACTGCCTGGGCAAGCCCAACCATTATGAGGCATCATATAAACCACGGGCACGATCACCACCTTCACAGATGTGTTTCAACATAAAGCAGCTTCACCTCCATTTTGCAAGGAGCCCATGTGAACGTAAGCATGCTGGAGCGTTCACACATAATGCAGCACCAGCATAGCCACATGGCACACAGCCCCAGCAGTCACGTTTTTCTAATCTGCGGCAGAGCTCAGATGTCCACCCCCGTGCTCTCACAACCAGAGTTTGCAGAGACAGGGCTGGGTCCGACTCTTGTTCTTCAGTTTGATCATGACTGTTCTTCATCCTATTACCTCCTGTGTGTTTATACACTATAAAATATTCAGCCAAATTTGGATTGACATTACAACAAATATGTAAATACATTCCAATTCTTTTCTCCTTTGAAGGTAGGTACAAGGTTTGCTCTTCAGTCATCCGAGATGTAACGGCATCCCTCAGTTTAAAAAAGGCACTTTGGCTAGTACTTGCACTATTCAAGCAGAAGTTTTATCTGAACATTGTTTAACATACTTTTTTCTCTAGCCCATGATCCTGGTATTTTACTAAACTAAATTTCCCTAAAGCTGGTTACAATCAACCTTTTCTGCTGAAGACTAAGGAAAAGCATATTTGCCACTACTGTTTCAACCGTTATTTCKTCTCTCTCATTAAACAATGGACGTCAGCTTTTCCTTCCTGGCCTTTACTTTTAAAATGCAAAGCAATTATTAGGGGTTCTAACTAAAATTCATTTTGTGTCCTAAGTTTCTTAATTTTATCTCTCCCTGTGCATGACATTATCATGTGCCTTATGCCCTCGTCTTCTTTTTCACACAGTTCYTTTATTTCAGAGTTGTGGATGATAAACTATGAGTCTGTTGCCCACTTTGGGGTAGTTTTCTGTTTGGTCATTTACACTTAGATTTTCAAACCACCTTCTTTCCTGCCTGAGCTTTTCCAGCTGAAGAGTTGCTGCCTATCAGTATGTTCAAACCGTTCAGACACATTTAGCCTCAACTGAAGATGGGAGATGAGGTATGTTGGTCCAAGGGTTCTCTGAAGACAGACATAGGGATCTGTGATCATTTCCATGGAATGGACCACCCTTACCTTTAGTAGATGACCAAGCAGTATTGTTCCAGAAGGAACATACTAAATTTAGTCACTGAGTCAACATCTGTTTCTTATGTCTGAACAGCAGCCAAAACTTATTTTGCTCTGTAAGCATGCTTTCCTTCACCGTGGTTAAAACCATCTTAACTGTATTTCACCACCTGAAGTCAAATGTGTTCCAGTATTTACCCACACCCAGAGAGCCCTGTTCGGATACAACCATTCACACTACTGTAGGCACCGCATAAAAACTTCAGAAATTCAGTCAGAAGACTTCTAAACATGACTGTAGTAAAAATTACCTACTCAGGCCCGAGCATAACTGCATTCCAGGTGTCTTCAGCTCAAAAAACTTGGAAAAAAGTAATCATAAGAAACTCCATGTGTAGGGTAAACTAAATTCACAGGAGACTGAAAAATCATCAGTAATGCTGCTATAGCGCTCTGAAACCAGAGGAGAGTTTAACTGAGCATTAAGACAGGCTTTGACTACAGCTTTTTCAGCACAAGGTTATATAAAAATACACAATTTTGCCTGGTTTTATGGAGCTATTCCATAAAGAAACGTCCAAAATTCTACTTCCATGCAAGTTTACTAATCATTCTGCACCTTGATAATAAAGCATACCTAACACATTCCAACTCAAGTAAGAATCCCATTTCACTGTGTTCCTAAATTTTCTGTATTTTGTTAGGCCAAAGCATGTTCACAGAGAACAGTCCAAAATAAATCTTCTGTTTTCAATGGCCTCATCATCACCAGCACAGACTATGCAAAGGGAGAATCTGAGGCTGCCTTAAATTCCCAGACATCTGGTGTTTACTTTGGTGATACGAGTTCCCTGGACCACCACACATAGGAAATGCTAGATGAGCACATTTAACAACTATTACAGACCTGTGCTTTTTGATTCTGGGAAGTAAAAATTTGAGTGGCTTAAAGCCTGCTTTACCTTGTGCAGAAAACACCTGAAGTCCACCAAGAATGCCTTGACATGAAAAGGCACAAACTACTGGAAGTGAAATCCAGTAGTAATTCTGGTTTGTTCTTGTTTTAACCATCAGAAGTACAGGATGCTCTATCTCTAACCCAATATTTAAAATGTGATAGTCACCCCCACTGAAAAGCAAGATAAATTATTACTATTTACTATTTCTGTACTGCTAAACACCCAGTAACAGTACCTATAAACAACGACACTTTTTGAACAAAATAGTCTCTGCAAGCAGCAAGACCTAAAATGCTGCGTTAATTTATAGTACTTTCAAACAGAACTCCTTTGGGACAAATCCCATAGCCAAACACTCGAGGGCTTTCACTACTGAATTCAGTCGTTACCAGGATGTTATGCCCCTAATGCAGTATGAGAAGTATTTCTTACCATGCTGGCTTTCTGACAGTTGAGCAACACCCACCACTGCCACCTTTTTTTTTTTTTTTTTTTTTTTAAATTACATCTGCCTTAAAATTATCAAGCTAATTGAATTTACATTTTCTAGATTTCCTGTCACTGTTCAAACTAGTTCAAAGTAGAAGCCTGCCTTTTTAGTGGGCTTTCTTCTTCTGTCAAACTCATCTGCTGAACCCCACGTTTAATGGAAGGGTTAGTTCTGTATCATGGCACCACCATATGAAAATACTCACAGTAAAGCTTCTATTTAAAAAACACAAACATCTGGGTGATCAGCATCGTTATGAGAGGAAATACAGATTACAGGGCATCTTAAAGTATATGTTCAAATGTTTGCCGGCAAATGACAACAGCTTTCTAAACAAACTGGAACAATGTTGAAATGTGACAGCTTCATATATAACGTTATTTCAAAATAGTCAGTACCAGCTGTTAATAGTGGCTATATGTTTGGGGCCATATACTACCTTTTACAACACAAAAACAAGTCCACTTGGCACATGAAAAACGTGCACCTCTTGGCAGTACCTCCCCACATTGCATCAGTTCAAAAGATTTAAAGTCTTACCCATCTTTTCAAAATTAAACCTGTTGATATGTTATTTTTCATACATGTCAGCTACCAGCAAGCTTTTACAGGTAGCTTTTTTCTGCCACTTGTCTTTTCTCTGCTAATGTTCAGCTATCACTGGAAATCTCATCACACTGGATAGTTTACTGAAAACTTTCTATTGTAATCAAAAAGTGACATAACAGTGATATAATGTATTCTGCAAATCATTCTGCTGATATTTTATAACGGATACCAGCTTCTTCTGTCAGGCAATTAAAAATAATTCAACTGTGAAAATTTTCACAGTACAGGAAACTCCACCCAAACTAATTAACGGTGGTTAAAAATAAGATGCCCCAGCAAAACCTTTCATGTTACATGGTCACAACTCACAATTCCATACAAAACGTTCACTTTTGTAAAGCTCTGATGTAAAAGTCAAATAATCAAGCAGCAATATTTTAAGYGCAGCACAGGGTCTTTCATGTCATTATTTGCAATGCCTGAATTCGTTTACATTTTAAGAAAATTTAATACAGATGACTTAGGAATTAAGCCATTTTTTAATTATCTGTCATTCTATGTAGTGACAGATTTCACTTTTTAGTCATCTCTTTGCTCTTCTTTGATTTTTTCTTCTTGTGTTTGTGTGTTTGGCTCTTTTCCAATTCCGATTTGTTTCCAATGTGTTTCTTATGCTTCTTGTGTTTCTTATGCTTCTTGTGCTTCTTCTTCTCTTTTTTCTTTTTCTTTTTCTTGCTGTCTTGACTCTCTCCTGAGCTGGCACTGCTGCTGTGGCTTCGAGTCTGACTCTCAGAAGGGTTTTGACTACGGCTGCAGCTAACACTGGGACCGCTTGGATTTTGACTTCGGCTTGCTTCAGGCTGCTCAACTGCAGCAGGTGCTGTTGTATCCTCTTTCACTTTATCAACAGCCTTTTCTTTTGCTTCTTCAGGATTTTTTCCTGCAGCTTCCTCATCTTTTGCAGATACATTACGCTCGCTGTCACTTTCATTGTAGTCTGGTACAAACGCAGCCTCATCAGTCTCTCGAGTTAGATCAGAAGAGAGCCATGAGGAGCTGCTTACCTGAGGCTTGGGCTTGACAACACTTTTATTGTTTTGTCCAGTCACGTTCTCTTTCTCATTTTTTACATCTGGTGATTCTTGTCTCAAAGGTGGTTTATTACCACCTGGCTCTTTCTCTTTATTGCTCTTTACTTCTGGTACATGCTTCTCTTTCTCTTTTCCTGAATTTTTATCTAGAGGTTTGTGTTCCTCCAATGTACGCTTGGAATCGTGAGCAGTTTTGTGATCAGACTGCTTCCGCTCACGCGGAGGACTGTAGCTGCTCCTTTTGGGACCTCCAGTGCCCTTTTTGGACGGCTCTGCTCGCTCGTCTCTTGGCTTACTTCTCTGTACTGATGTAGATTCTCTGTTTCGAGAAGGGGAGTCTCTTCTCCTTGCTAATTCACTCTTTTCATCTCTACGCTTGGAACGAAAATGATCTCTGTTGCCACCATGGTCAGATTTTTTGTCTCGGTTAGGAGTAAAGTCTTTAGCAGTGGATCCACAGCTGGTATCACGATTTTGTGAAGACCTGTGGTCTTTGGAAGATTGAGAAATGTTTTTTCCATTTCCTTGTTCAGTTGCATGTTCCGAGTGGTCTTTTTCTCGCTGAACACTGCTCTCTCTCTTCTCAGAAGTGTCTTTGTCTGACAAAGAATGATCCCGGTCTTTGGTTTTTCCTTTTTCATTTGACATCAAACTTTTTGAACTTTTCACGTCATGCTGGGAGCTTTCAAAACTCGCCTCTTTTGTAGTTTTCTGTGTTTCCTCCAAAGGCTCCGTCTCTTCTTCATTGTGTTTTACAGGGTTTGGTGGCTCAGCACTCACATTTTTCACAACACTAGCAGGTTTTCCTACGTTTGTGGGCACCTGGGTAGATTTAATGTCTTCCTCTTCAGACTCAGAGTCATCTTTATCCCAGTTTGACTGAGGGACCTGGAGCATAATAATGACGTCTTCAGCAGGGGCTGTTATATCATTATTATACGCCTCCATGGTCTTAATGACAGTTYGTTTTGTATCTGGCTTTTCTTCAGTCTTTCTAATGGGGCTTCCTCCAGTAGAACTAGTGCTAAGAGGAAAAAAGCGTACATTAATAACGGACGAGATACACGGACCGCCACCTTTTGTAACATTTTATAAAACGGCTTTTGTTTCAATTCTAAATCTTCAGTATTTTTCCAAAAGATGTTCAATTAAGGGAACAGACAAGAGAAAGGATGAGTCCACTAGCTAAGATTATGAGCAATCAATTAATTTAGTATCTTCCTACTCTACATTCAATTAACAAAGACACAAGATTATCAGATTGGGGACTGTCTGATCTGGTAATGCCTTCCTGTCCTACTTCTACCAATGGTAGATAAGTTAGATATACATTCTTGTTTCAACATGTAAGCAAGCAATTATGGAGAGGTATACACAACCAAAGTTTTATCCTCATGTCCCAGTGTTCTACTTTAGAAAAATGTACGTTTTAAAAACTTCTTAGAATATCAAGACACTATCCTAAGTCTCCAGCGATGCCTTAAATGTTTTGAGTTTGCTTTGTCCTGCTTCTTTAGATGCAGAAATGTAAGTAATAACAGCTCCACACTAGATCACTTTTCTTTTTTTCACGTCACACAATGGGATACAGAAGAGAGATCTCCAAGGAAAGTGCCAAAAAAGTTGGCACTGAGCTGGAAGCAGTGTAGCTGTGTCAACACGGCACTGTGCTCAAAGCTAAAATCAGTATAATATATTGGCAACCAAGCTGCTATTTCTGCAAGGTATAATTTCATGTCATACTGACAAAAGTAGATCATTACAGTACCTTGCAATTTTTAAAATGCAAAATATTGCATGGTATAGATATGCCTGTTATCCTTGCCTTTATCAGTAAGCTGGATTTGAAGGAAGACATAGAGGGGACTCCTCAAAGACTCAACATGTAATGAATAAGAAGAGGGGAAAAAAGTCCCAGAAGTAAGGGTCAAACACGTCACAATGAATTAACCTTATTAGCTTTCTGTGCAGTACAAACTGCTTGTTTTCTTGAACAAAATTTGATTTTGACCCAAGTACAGTTTAACAGGAAAGATCACAGATTATTCACTCATTTAGCACGGATTTAGTGTTCCTTTCATTAGTCACCATAAAGAATTTTATATTTTTTTCAGGGGGGAGGGAGGAAAGAAAGAATAGGAAAAGAAATTATGAGGTACCTGGTGTAATCTACAAGAGTTGAACTAGATCCATCAGCTGCTGTTACTTTTCTTCTCACTTTTCCCTTCACTTCTTCTTGTTGAATTTTGCTGCTGCTCGGCTCAGGTCTCTCAACAGGTTCTTTTGCAGGTGGCACATTTTCTCCAGTCACAATCTTTTTGCCAGTTTCTTGGTTAAGTTTAATCTTTTTTGCAGGGTTGTTAAGAAAAGCAGCTTTATCTTTTTCTGGAGTTCGCTCTCCTTTTTCACCATCACGCTCAGTCTTCCCCTTCGGTGATGTTTTCGATTCAGCAGTTTCTGGTGTAGAGGCCTTTATGGAAGTGGCTTCATGTTCTTTATCAACCTTTTCATCTACTTTTCTTTTTCTTTTTTGAGGTTTTGCATCAGAAGGTTTGCTTTTTTCAGCAGGTTTTTTTGACTTGTCCTTTTTTTTGGAGGGCTTCTCCGACTTAGCTTCTTTTGGATGGTCTTTCTTTGCCTTTTCCTCCTTGGCTGGTCTAGTTTCTGGGTGATTTTTTGTCACTTTTGGGTGAACTTTCTGTGGGGTACCAAGAGCCTTCTCATCCTTTTGAGAGGAGGATGTTTTAACGTTGTCTGTCTTTGGCAACTCCTCCTTCACTTTTTTCACAGGAGGTTCCATTCGAGGAGATTTTTCACGATCAGTGTCCACCTTCTCTTGGGAAGCTTTAGCTGGTTTTATTATATTGTCTTTCTTAGGAGGAACAGCCACTTCTACTTTCCACTTTGTCTTGTTAATTTTTGCTTTTGGCTTATCCTTCTCTTTCTTCTCCTTTTCAGACACCGGTTTCAAAGCAATAGCATCTGCTTCCATAGGCTCATCTCTCACAGGGGTGGCATCATCTCCGCTTCGGAGCATAAACAGAGAGTCCGTTTTAATGTYTTCTGCTGTAACTGTCTCTCTGGGTTTTCTTGCACCTTCTAACAATTCAGCATTGGGAAATCCTTCATTCTCATCCCCTTTTCTTCTCTTCCGGTGTTTATTATGTTTATTTCCTTTGCCATCTCCCAGTGGATTTTCCACCTCCTTCTCTTTTGATTTTGTAGGATCTTTGATGCCATGGCTCTCTTTTCCAGAAGGTTTTTCAGGGTAATTTCCAGCTATATTACGATTTCTGTAGCTCTGCCCACCAGGATAATCCTCCCTATGTCCCCRAGCACATGGCGAATTCTCTTGTCTGGTCGCAGGTGGACCAAACCTATCTGGAGAAAAGTTCTCTCTGTTTACTGGAGGTTGAGGTTGAGCGCCAACAGCATAGCCCTTATAAAACTTTTCATACCATTCTCTATAGTTCCTTTCCCATTCTCTGTATCTTTCCTTTTCAAATGGATCTCTAAAGTCAACAGATCTGCCATAGTAAGCTTTCATATCATATGGTGGAACTTCTCTGTACCTGTTAAAATACTCCCTTCTTCCTTCCCCTTGAGGTATAGTCCGTTTAGTGGGAGACTGGCCTCTAAATACTGGAGACCTTGACTGTGAATGGTATCTTCTGTATGGGGGTGACCTTGACCTTGAACGCTGATAACCATGAGACCTTGACCTAGAATGATAGTTACGACTCTTCCCTTTGCCTCTTCTTGGACATGGAGGCGATCGCGAGTAGGAACGAGAATGGGAACGACTAAATGATCGAGAGTAGGAGTGACAGCAGGAAGAACCTGATCTTGACTTGGAGTAGGCATACAAACTTGTAGAGAAAGATGAAGCACTATAGGGAGACTTGGACCTGAAAAAAAATACAACACACACAAAAAAAAAGAAGTTAATTCAAAACAGTCACTCTCCCCAGTTTTTTTCCTTCCAAATTTGGTTTGTGTTTTTTTTTTTTCCTCTCCACATGCTTATGTCAAAGTTTCTTTCAGCTGCTGACATAATGCTACTGCAAATTGAAGAACTTGATAACATGTAAACGTTTCTGCTTACAAGACAGAACAGCTGCTGCTTTGTTAGTGTAAAAACATGCAGGAAGGGTAAGTCGATTTGCACTCAACTTCTAGCACATGAACTACCATAGCTATGGATTGATTTAAGGTGGTGTATACTGGCCTCTACTGGCACGTGAACGCACACATTTTTCACTACTCAACAACTACATGCAGTGCAAATAATTTTTGTTGCAGTAAGATGCAAAAAGAGTAAGTCTTAATGGCTACAGTGCAGTATCAAACATCAAGAAAACACAATTTAGCCTGAAGACAGTAAAGCTCAATTTTAAAATGCCAGCTTAGTCTATTTAACTTCACTACTTATTTGGCAATTTGTACAGGATGCAAAATACTTGTACTGCAATCTYACATACAGTACTATTTAATCAACACTTCTAGCCAGATGCCCCAGCAAAATTTTGCACATACCTCTAGCTCTAACCAAGGATAGTGACCGCATTTCAAGAAAAATCGTACCTAAAAGCTTCTAAACTCAGCCTCTAGTAATAGGACTCAATGCCATTACTCTAGGAAAGATACTAACAGCATTACTAATAGAGAGCTATTCAGACTCCTGCCCGAGTGATTTCTGGGGATAGAAAACATCAGCTACCCTGAGTTTTTTCTTCACAAGTTTTCATTTTATTATTTTTTAAAGAACCATTTCACATTATTCCGCATATGTTCATTAGCATCATTCCTCCTCTCAAAGTCCTTCAACAATTTAAGATTTCCTTAAAACAARTCTGATCTTTKAATTCCTAAGAAAAAYTTARCAATGTCAACAAAATACTAGCAAGAGATACCAGTTTGCAGTCCAGGTTAAAACCTCTTCTGTGTATCCACGAGATAAACAAAAGAGGAAATGAAGACAATTTCTCTCACATATCTCCTCCAAAGTGCTTTGAGGTAATGGTTACGATCAGAATAGGGAGACGCAGAAAATCCAGCAACTAGACCTATTCAGTTTCTAGCTTCTCACCGCTGTCAGGAGGTGAAGAATATCATTGCAGAGAAGCTTTAGTAAAAGAGACACCTGTTCCTTAACAACTGCTGCCAAATTATAACTATCAGTCAACTGTAATCTCTGCCACATTTGAGCTAGTAACCTACCTATGAAACTCCCATCACTGCTAATCCCTTGAATCATCCAATCCATCTAATGATAGACAGGTGGAGTGGAACTCCTCCTGATTCTTCTAGACAACCTACTTCTCCATTACGGACATGTAAAGCAGTTACCTGGAAAATGAACGCCTACGCCCCTTTTGAATCTTTTTATATTCCATCAATTCCTTAGCAAAATCATTTGTAAACTCATCACGTTTGGACTTTTTCTTTTCCCTGTTAAAATAAGTTTGACCTTTATTACAATTATAGTTGGACCTTTATTACAAAAAGACATCAAGAAACAAAACATGGCCAATATGAGAAAATGTATACTGCATGCAAATGCAAAAGGTGACCATCCTATTTAAGCAAAAACAGTTTAGAATTCCTACAAGTTTGAGGCAAGTTTTAGAATTACATTTGTCTTGTTTTAGTTACGCATGTTTACCATCTGCAACGAAAAAGTATATTGGAAAAAACACTATGTCATTTTTGCTTACGTCAGATGCAGTCCGATATGCTATCGAAATATAAAAATGAAAACCAACGCAACTTCATTGAGCCAAATACTTACTCCTCTTTAAGTCTCTGTTGTTCTCTGTATGACTCCTCCCTAGATAAAGGAGGCGCTTGTGTCGTTGGGATGGTATTTGAATGAGCCGTTGGTACTGCTGTTGGTACCCAAGCTGATGACATGTTTGCAGGAGCTGGGGGATATCCTGGAGAGGGAACAGTGTACCCAGCAGAGGGAGGCTGACCAGATGGAAACTGAGAAAACTGTGGTGGTGGCACCCCTGGTGGAAGAGGAAGTGCATGGGGTGGAGGAGGATACAAGGGAGGCGGAGGCACAGGCACAAAGACTGGTGTTGATGCTGGTAGTGTTGGGGCCTGAGCCCTTTGGGTACGTTCACTATGTGGGCGTCCTCGATTTGAACTTCTAAAGAAACCCCAAAACATGTGTCACTGTTTGTTACACTCTGCCCTGATTTTAAAGAGGAAAGCGAATGAAGCCAGGGCATGGTGGCGAGCACTTCTTGTGCTCAACTTAAGCACCTTTCTCCCTGCTTTCTCTTCATTTGAGACTACGCTCATTTCTTGATCCTCATACTTGCCTTCCGCATCCTCAGCCCTCAGCAGTTCCCTCAGCCTTCTCTCCTTATACTCAGCTTTGCGACTGTGGATGGAGGCTGCCCATGCTTAAAAGAGACTCCCAACTCCCATGTGCCAAGTGCCCACCGCTCCTCTGCCACTCCTTGATACACTTAATACTTCACACTTCCAATCTTCAAAGTACTGCACAGATATTAACTAATCTCCTGTCAAACTGCTTTTAACTTCTTCCACATACGCTTCCTATGTTGTTGCCTCATGATCATGTATTTGGCCTGGTCCTGTCCCTGAATTGTTATTTTCTTGCTTACTGAATTGGAGATTTTAGACAATCTGTGGGATGGATCCTGGTTTTTCTTTTGATTTATCTTTAAGATTTTATAAACACAATGCACCCTTACAATCTATCTATAACAAATATATATCAAAAGGAAGGACTAGCTTGACACTGCAGTAATAGATAAMACAGACTCCTCTCTCTCCAACTGAGAGAAAGCAGCTTGGCTATTTGAGATGACTACAYTGAAGAAATTCAAAATTGTCATAAAATAACAGCGTTTACTTTTCCAATAATTTGCTCAAACAGTATCAACTAAGTTGTTAAAAAAAGAATGTTGGAGGCTGATTTCTATTGGGAAATCAATTTCTTCAGCCCTGTTCAGCCAGTAATCAAAAGGGTGGCTTTCCACCTGATCTTTGATTTTTATATGTACTTATGGTTTCCTCAAAAAGTGTTCATTTTTCAGAGTCCTCTTTTCAATCATGTACTGGAGTTTTATTTTAAATAATCTTACTGCAACCACAGATGCCCTTTGTTAAAGCCAATTCAAATTAAGCCATTTCAAAATTCATTACCACTCGTATTCTCCACAACTATCTGTGCATACTTATTTCATCATAAATCAGCTGTTGTATAAGTTATATGTAACAGCCTCATTTAAGCGGTTACAAGTAGTAATCTATTGCATTTCTGTAGAATACTTACAGTTCCCHGCCTGGTCTGCCACCTGCTGAGCAAATCGTACTGGCTCTCATTGGATGACCTTTTGGAGCGGGGAGAGGAAGAAGAAAAAGATCCCATTCAGTTTCTCTGAAGATAATTTTTAAAAAGAAATTCTAAAGTTATAGCTACTTACCAGTTGTGGGTATTGATTGTCCTTGGGGGCGCAGAAGACCTGGTAATGCTGGTTGTTTTTGTACAAGAACCTGATAGCCCTTGTGAATAAATGCAAACAGTTGGAAAATAAGCTCTACTGAAATACAAGAATCACTGCGTATGTTGAAATAAAATTTACCTTCTTTTCCAACAAACTGCTGATTGKCAGAGAGGAAGATTTAGAAAGTTCGGCGGCAGTCACCAGAGCAGCAGTAGGTATAACAGTATCAGCATCGCTACAAAAAACCCAAATTTTTATTATTCAAACAGTGTTTTGAAGTGCTACTTGAAATACAAAGTCCAAGGTGAGAAAAGGCTGGCTACTGTAAATGGAAAAAGCAAAGTTAAAAAATAATCTTCACCAGATTTACAAATGTGAAGTTGGCTGATTCCAAATGAAGCACTGACGGGAAGTCTATTTGGACTACTGGCATTTAAAGAGAAAACTCACTGGAAAAATATTATATTAAGCTAGCTGCACATGAAAGGATTAGAGTACGTATAACCCACACACTGAATCTCAGTTTTGGAAGATGCAAGAACTGAAATTCTATTAGGAAGTGTTTATGTGCTACATCAGAGGCTGCGTTAGAGGTTCTTTTGAATTGTGATCTTCTATATTCAACGGTACAGCTGAGCCTGACAGTCTTCTGGACAGAGTGACTATTTGCATTCAAGGCATAAAGTTGAAAGGATGTAAGCCCTAAACAATAGTACAGATTTTTCATGTATTCTTGTATGATTTCACTGGGCTGCAAACTTAGACTGCCATGTTTGTAAATACTTCAAATCTACAGGGTTTCAATGTTTATTATCCAAATCTGTATGCCTCACTGACTACACTGTGTATTACTGAGGATGACTCTCACTTACCATAATATTGATGATAGAAATACTGTAGAAAAAAGGAATGTGAGAACACCTGGTCAATTTTACCTCAATTGTGCTTTTACACTTTTCATGAAAAGATTATTTCCTCAGTACTAAAGAGAAATTAACGCACTCAAGAAGGTTTGACACAACTAAATGGTTGCTTTAGTAATTGCTAGCCACTTAAAATCAAAGGGCTCCTGGGGAAAAAAAAGTTCCTCTTTCAGGGTAAACCTGTACTGAATGACTGATCAGGGAACCAAACAAGAAATACTTCTGAGACAATTCTTGCATGAGGCACACTTCCAGCTTATCAAAGTGTCCTCATTCAAAGTAAAAAGAAAAAAAACAGAATTTCCACAATTATCTGGAACTGTCACTAATGATATATAAATCGCCAGCGGACGAGCTCAAGAACAAGAATCCAACTTCAGTATTTTGGTGTCTTTTATATTCATGTTGATCTACAGATTTACTTACCGAAAAGGTCCATCTGGCTTCTCAGCACGGAGAGATAGGGACACTGCTGGAGGGAGATCAGAGACAACAACAGAAGATGGATTTACTGGCAGCCCAGCTGCCACAGATGACTGACCAGGGGCCAACGATGACAAAGCAGCAGCAGAATGAGAAGCCAGAGAAGCTAATGGTATCATTAGTGGATCCTGCTGYCTGGAAATTGTTGGCCGGAGTAGAGGCTGCAGGTTGCGTGTTATTGTTTGCCTCATTAGCGGTGGTGGAGGTGGTGGTGGTGGCAGCCGCTGCTGCTGGTGCTGCTGAACCTGCTTACGGAGCCTTTTTGTGTAGCCAGTTCCATTTTTGAAGTTGTTCACAGCCTAGAGGCAGAAAAACATTTACAAAAAGGTAATACGAAACTTCAGTAGATATACAAACAAAAGCCTCCACAGAGTAAAATTACTTGTGTATTCCTGTAAATGCTATCAATCCTAAAATAAATCAACATACAGATATATGAACACATCACATTAAACACTGATATTAATGATTGGTAACTCAAAGTATCTGTATTTAAAGTACTTCAGTGTTAGCACCGAACTTGAAAGTGAGGCAATCATGTTAAACAAAAGTGTGACCTGAATTTGCCAGATTGTCTCTAAAGAGTTGTCAGCTTCTGTAACAACAGATCATGTATTTGAAAAGTCGATTTAGCCTTATTCAATTTAGCCTTGCTTAAGGAGATGTAAATTAATATTTTCTTCCCTTTCAGCTTTTTACAGATAGACTTTTCTTACAGTTTATGTAAAAGTCATCGTGTTACCTGGCGTAGGAACCTGTTGGCAATTAAAGCATCAGGAGAAACACCTGTCTGATGACATGTTGGGCATGTATGTTCCTCAGATTCCAGTAATGCTGTTCTAATACCTGTGAATAATTAGAATCACCAAAATAGTTTTTAGCCAAACTAAGGAAATTTTGGGGGTTCTAATCAATTATAAAAACACATATATGGTTAATGGGTGAATACGGTCTTGAATGGAGAGCATGAAGCTCTAAATGTTCAATAGTGTAAAAAATTTCTAGTATGCAGCAAATAACTATACAGTTTTGATATTTCACTATTGTAACATTTGAAGATGTAGAGTAGGCTGTGTCTTGATGTTTTGACTAGTCTTTTTTCCGCTATCTAGTACAGTGAGAAGTCACCAACCTCAAGGTTAATGAATAAAACACATCTCAAAAAACCATTAGTAGGTTTGAGTTCTGAAGGTTTTAACCAACTCTCCTGTGGAGAAGAATGTGGATTAAATGTCTAACTCTCTGTTTGTTGCAGACCACAGTAAGTCACCAGAGTTGGCTATATAATTTTGTATGAGAGAAAGGGCTGTGGAAAAACTAAATGCATTCAGTATCCAACACTGTAATCACCTGCATAATTATGCACTCTTCTCATACTTGTCCTTCCGCATGTAAAGAGGATTTAACTAGATACATAAAAAGGGAAAAAACCTTTCTGCCTTTTTTTTTTCCTTTATACGAGAAGAGTCCTTTCTTATTCAGGGTATACTTAAGTATTAAATAGAAGTGGTAACAAAGTAATTTCATTATCTCCTATTTCTGCTTTCAGAAGATCAGATGTGATGTTTTGAATTAACAGACATGGGAGTAACACTTACATTCGTCACAATAACTGTTTCTACAGCAGGGAATAACAACTGCATCAGTCATTATATCTTTACAAATGAGACATAACAACTCATCTGGAATAGGATCATCTGAGGAGGAGGAAGAGGAGGAGGGATCCTCTGGTAAAAAGGGAGGCTTCTCCTTCTTGCCTCTAGCATAAGCTTCCCTGGAGGGGGGGTGGGGAAGGAAAAAGAAAAAAGTTAAAGATGGGTAAAGGAAAACTTTTCCAAGCTTTGGATTTTATCAAAGGAAGATAATAGATGGCATTCTTCTCACCCCACGTTAGCCTTCTAAAACGTAGGCATTTTGTTTAAACTACTTTTCTATAGCCACAACACCAGAAGAGGGCGGGGGGAACAATTTTTCTTCTGCAGAACTCTCCCATTCATTGGACCGACTGAGAAATGAGCTCAGACTAGAAAAATAATTTTTTGACAGCTAGAAATCAGGTGAAATGAATCCCACCTCTCCTTTGCCAGAGGGTAAACGTAAATTGCAGGCTCAGGATGAAGTTAGTCTCCAAGTAATTACATTTTATAAGTGGAAGAAGTCTATGTTACAGCTTCTACAAAAGGAGATCCACGACAGAAAAATGGAAGTGCTACCAAGTGCATTTTAAAACAGCCACTCTTGTCAGCACACAGCAGTATTTTCTTAGTTTATAGCAACAGGAAAACTTCAGTCTGTTTCACACATGGGATTTGATAAAAGTCAGAGGGGGAGGAATTCTCAGTCCAACAGCTATTTGTTAAATTTTGCAAGAAGCCTTTGAAACATAAACCAGAAGCAAAACGAGCTTTCAAAGAGAACGACTCCAAGTGTAAACACTACTGAAATGTTTTGCAGAAATACAGATTCTTAGTGTACCACAAGTTTAACCAACTTCTGGGGGCACGAACGGTAGGACCACCCTATTTTAATATGAGAAAGTATCACAGATTTTAAGGTTAAGACACAATGACAATGCCTCCTCCCCCATAATTACAGATGCTGGCCAACTTGGTTGCATTGCCACCCAGACATTTACGGATGGTTTCTCTCACTCACTTTTTGGTCAGTCCAAGTAATTCCATACTTACGCATTAATAGTTGGTATTGCATATTTCCCAGTGTTTGTCAGCATAGCACCCTTTGTATTGGGATCTTTCACCTCCATCAGGAAACTCCTTGGAATTCCTGTGCTCTTTTTAATTCTGGGAACAGACTCAAMATTTTTGTCCTGTTAAGAAAAGAAATGCAGACRTATSTCATCTTAAGACCCMCACTTAAAATGACATTTCAATGATTATTTTAAGCAGCAAAAGCCTTTAATCCTCTCCTTTTACCTAGCGTAAGGGATGCTCAACTAAAATACTTATTTTCCTAAATGAATATAGCCAGGATGTTCCAAAGGCTTGAGCAGTGTTTTGAGCTCAATCGACATTCTTTGACTTAACTTCAGGTTCCTTAAGGGTGAAATATCCCTTAGCTCACCATCCACTCAGAGAAGAGACACAAACCCACTCCTCCTCCAAAGCGCAGTTCAGAGTGAGAGCTTAATTCACTGCTCTGAATCAGTCCCTGGGGAAACTTATATTCACCATCTATCTATGAAGGTTGAATTCATACCTCATGCATACACATTCAGTGACTAACGTTAAATGGCATGAATAGTCAACCAGAGGCTTGTGTAATTAAAACACGCAAATATTCAATAGATGGGGTCAAGAGAAACATCTTGGTTTTATACGAAATACTAAAAACTGTGAACTGTCATTAAAAAGAGTTAAAACCAGAAAAATTTCCAGTAATATTGAAATATATAAAAATATGTATGAAAGTTCACAGAGAAAGATCTATGGACATATTTAATGTCTATGACCTAGAAAAAAGAAAATTTTACATTTATAATTCCAGGTTTCCCTTGAATTTTGAAGGGCTTTGCAGCATTGCCATATAACCTCTGTATTTCACCCCAAGAGGAACAATTCTTAATATGAGTATTCATGTATTTGTTACATAACTGCCAAGGTAAAAAAATTAAAAACTACGTAACACCAGAAGCCCCCCACAATCTTACCCCATTTGTTGGGCAGTTCTTTATATAGTGACCAGGTTTTCTGCAACGAAAGCAAGTATATGATGGTGGAAGTGGACCCAAGAGTTTCTTCATGTAACTAGAAATTTTTTTGGAAAAAAAGAAGAAGGTATGCATGTCTCTCTCTTGTTAAAACAAACATCTCTACAATTTTTCCATGATCTTCAAAGAACAGATTTGACATTATCAACACTTACGTGATTGGATCATATTCCTGGCAAGACTGTATCATCATAGCTTTTATTTTATCTTCTTCAGAAGCATTAGCTTCAGCCAGATTGGCAGTCTGTTCAACAGGTAATTATTTGACACACACGTTAGAAACAGATTTAAGCCCGCAACCAAAGATAACACCACTCACCCAATCCTGTAAAGAGCAGCACAACGCTAGCTGAGGTTGCATGAAAACAGCTGCTTTTATAAAATACAGTTGTCCTGCAGGTGTTCTGGGGAGTACTTATGCCATTACCTAGTGTCTATGTGCCTGTTAACCTACTTGAAAAGAGCATTCTTGGGCACTCAAAAACCTTATGCTCTGTTTGTACCTTACATAAAGACTTGTGTAACCAATCCAATTTTCTTCCAAGTGGACTGAAGCTATGTGTAGAAAAAAGGATACTATCCAGTATTTTTAACCTGATTTTTAAGCTCCAGACTATTTGAAGGAGAAGATATCCACTGTACATTTAATTGAGAAAGATGTATGYAAGTATCATTATTTACATTTTGCAGCATTAAAAGGACACACAACTTAAGAGTCGGGGAAGTTGTTTCTGCTTGCTGAAATTCAGCTTCAGAGACAGAAGCATTAAAAGGAGTCAAGCTTTTTATAATCCCTCAGCAAGACAAAACATTCTTTTCAGTAGAAATTTGACCATCATGTGCTGTAGGCAGTCCAAACTGCATGTTCCCCCACTACTAACTTCTTCATATTAAGTGATTTAACTACAGTAAGCAAAACCTGAAGTTTTTTTCCAGTTGACTGTGTCCTTTTAACATACAAATTGTGGTATAAACCTTATGCAGAACTAGATCTTCAAATTATTGAAGCCAGCTGATTTTTTTTAAGTGGTATTTGTTCCAATGTTTTTCTTACACACTAGTCCAGATACAAGCAGGGTCTAAGGGAACGACTGTAAATGATTTGGACCTTCAAGCACCTATCATTCAGATCAACCACTCATGTTTTTGTTTTTAGATGCATTCATTCACAAAAGCAACCAACTAGTTTCAACATTCTATTAAATGGTTGTTTCATCTACACAGTTTTTTCTCAACTGTAACATAATCCAGATTGACACCTATGAAATAATTTCCATTAACATTTACAGAAAACTTTACAGATACTCGACTAATTTGTTTGAACCCAAACGATTTACAAAATGCATACAAAACATTACTAGGAATAGACCAAAATTCAAATATCACATTTCATACCTAGTAATAATAAAACAGAAAACCGTTAACTCATTGCCTCCATGCTAAGCCAGTCTGCACTGAAGAGGTTAGAGTAAGGAACAGTTTTGAGCTGCTTTATGTTATGTTCCTGTATTTTTCTGAAATACTTACATTTTCTCAAAAGCTTAAATGTGTACACCACTTGGACAGTTTTTCACATCTTAGAGTAAAACTTGACATGAGTTTACAGAACCAAGGACACGTTTAGGGACAGCACTCATGGAGACCAATTTCTTTTGGTGGCTACCTTCCAAGCTAATTTTTTTTTTTTTTTGCCAAATGTACACAATTTAATTTCTGCAGTGAGAGAAGGAAGAAGTTACCAGTGGGAAGAGATTTCTCTTTCTGGGGAACGAAATCTCCTTCATTTTCAGGAGAATTTCTGGGAAATGAAATCTCCTTTATTTTCAGGAGAAAGAACTAGCTCCTCTGCATTAGGCCCTGCCTTCTCTAATCTTTGTAACTCTAAACACTAGAAATTTAATTGGCTAGCACTACGCCTTTTCACAAAGTGCAATCACTAGTGCTTTCCCAGATGAAGTTACACATTGTTGAGCAAAAAATGCAAGCAGTTCCATAGCAAGACATGGCATTACAACAGTTTCAGAAGGTCACATCTGCTAATATGCCACACATACACATTGGTATATTCCTATAAACAATTAGGTACATTTACACAATTTACACAGTCTGCAATCAAACAAATTAGATCTTGTGGTCCACTGTATATATACTACAATTTATGAAATTGTGCAGCATTCAAAGAATGGATCTATAACTACAATGACTAGAAATTCAAAAATAGCCATGCAATTGTCCATGTTCCAGAAACGCCTCTAATTTGGCTGTTGCAAACCCCCCTGAAATGTCCATAACTTACAGCCAATTAAATTCTTCTGTGAAAATTGCGTTAGTTTCCAACGCAAAATTAACGAAACGTATGAAAAATGGTAAACAGCTGCTGAAGCGCTGCTTCTTTGTGTCTTGAAGATGAGTAATACTGCAACATTACGTTGGGGCTGATAAGGTACTCCCCTTCTATCTTCCCAAACTGGCAACTACTCTTTACAGGATAGTATCAAAATATACACACATTTTAAAGTTAAAATTAATACTTTTTAAATTATTAAAAATTAAATTAAAGCTTTGTTCACATTACAACAGTTATCCAGCTATCGATCACAGTATAAGATTTAAAAATACGAAGCAAACATTTTTTTTTTTTTTAAGTATTTGACAAGAATATATATATACCTTAGTAAGCTGGGCCAGAGAAATAGATGCAGAAGAGTCACCAATCTGTTCACAAAAGATTAAGCACATATTCAAGTTCTACAATCAAAACAGCAATAGTTAACCTCTACTGTAGTCTGAAAGTCTGCATTATATCCTCTGAGTGTCACTGGAAGAGGCATTTCCAACCTAGTGTAATTTGTATTTGTTCAAGACAAAGTCCAAACCTATGACCTTAAGAGTGCCTATGTGGTTAATGAGAAGAAACTAAACTAACCAAACCTGCTTGAGATCAACTTATTGCTCCAGAATATCTCAGAGAGGGACCCTTGTCAAATGCTCACAACTGCTTAAAAGTCGAAGGGGTAAGGAAGCTGTCAATTTTCAGCTAAAAAGGATTTTAAAAAATATTTAATTTTATTTGAGAAGGAAGCATCACTACAGGAAACTTATTTTCAGTGTAGTTTGTAAATTAATCAGTTAATGTCTCATCATTTATAAATGCACATGGTTATGCTTTTATGAACACAGTAGTTGCCTGTCGAAACAAAGCACGGGCGTATCAGCCCTGAAACATGAACTCTGTCCCTCCTGTCAATAAGTTTAAAAAAGCCAACCTCACCATACCCCACAAAACCCAAATAAAAACTCCAATCCAAAACATCAGCCATAAAAGTAACCCACCACTTTGTCTAGAAAAAAATAAACTGCTCAAATTATTGAAATAAAGGTGTTTACCATGAGAGAGTAGCCTATAAAAACTGAGAAGACTGGTTTCTTCTATTTTATTAGGCCACAGGCCATACTATCCAAGTTAGTTTGGGAAGTATGAGAATTTAATATTATTCTCCTTGCTATCAGACCAAAACCAATTTTTAATGATGATGAAAACATGGGTTCAGAGCACAATCCAGTAATTTTTCTCTCCATTGCAACCACACTCCTCCCTCCCAGCTACCTACTGGAATAGCTTGCAGGAATGAAGTCCTCAGGTCACTAGTTAATAATGTTTATTGAGAACTAATAGTGAAGTGCAGTTTTTCCACAAGTAAAAAGGGTAACTCTTATCTTGATTCTTTTCCAGTCTATTGAATTATATTATGCCACAAGTAGCAGTTAAGCTGACACTAGGAAAACAGAAAGACACTTGAATCACTGCTTATTATGTCTTCAGTTGTTCAAAAACGTGGAATAAAATTTCACAATGATGTAAACTGAACAGCTCTCCTCAAGAGGTCACTAAATTGAGAGAGATTAAAACCCTTCCTTGGAAAAAGCTCTTGTCCTTTGTTACCTAATGTAGCGGAAGAATTCAAGGGAGCAGTTTTAGCAGACTCTGGGGAAAAAAGACCTACATGCAGAAGATGATTCCTCACTCCAGTTAATCATTCCTTCTCTATATGTTTAGGAAAGCAGATCCAACATTACTGTATTACGAACTCAAAAGTTCCTGAAAATGTGCCCTTGGAGAGGAACATCCAGATCTGGAAAAAGAGACCTTCTTTCCATTGCAAGTCTTACCAGAAGATTCAACTTTCCTTCTTTTCAGAACATTTTATACCTAGTTCTGTTAAAAAGGAAGTCTGATCAAGTCTTTTGCAGCTTCATGCTCCATATGCCACTCTTTTTTACATGTAGAAAAACAGGCCTATGTTCTCTCATGGCAGGCACAACCACTATCATTTAGTGGGTTCTCAGAAGCAAACAAGAAATTAGGAAAGCTCGCTATTGGAGTCTAGCATTAAACAGTCTAGTACTGACCAGTAACTGAAACATAATAGTTAATAAACTATTAATTAGTTCCTGTATTTTTTTAGGAAGCAGTTATTACATGGCCTGCAGGCAACAGTCTAATTTCTTAAAGGAGGTGAAGGCACTCCTTTCTACTACACAGTTATCAAAAGCAGCAAATAGATAATTAATGTACTATTTGGTACGTTTGCCCAACGGCCATCTTCCAATGATCCTACATTCTTGTGTCTTTTTTTTTGCCTTTGAATTTCTACTCAAGTATTTCCTACCAGTCCCTCCAATCAGTCAAGCAGAAACAACATCTCCATGAAACTTGTATACAACCCTAAGATAATACTGCAGAAGAATTAAAAAAAACAACCCCAAACCAAAAAATAAACCCAAAAACCCAGCATCGACAGCCAATGTATTAACTCCCATTTCAAACAGAAGACTAAACAGAAACTAACACAAAGCAAGTGGGAAAGGGGACAGAAAAGAGGAGGAAAAGGCTAATCTCACTCCTGGAGTGCTACATTTAAATTACAGTGGTTTCCTAAAACCTGAGAGCTTGGCTAAACTAAAAATTCAGCCAGGAAGGATCACAGTTGTGCCTGATGGTGCTAAAACAACGGGCATGACTCTCTGCATTTCTGCAGCCTCTAAGGACAAATACCAATGAGAGACCCTTGCAGTTACTGAAATAGTAATACTAAACCAAAAAGGATCCACTTTCTTGATTTGGCTGTAGTAACAGTAGGACAGCAGCACAAATTTGGAAGTGTAGAATGACAGCTAGACAATGAAGAAATATTAAAAAGTATAAGCTTTTGTGCATCCTTTTTACAAAAATCCTAACTAATTGTAATTTTGCTGCTTTACTGTTCAACAACAATTGGCAAGCTTCCCAGTGATTTATTCCTACCACACTAAGATCCAGGTTCTGCTTTGAAATACATACAGAAATATGTGTATTTAAAAACAAAACAAAACAAAACAAAACAAAAAACCCACAGACCAAGACCTGAGTTAGCTTTAAAAATAAAGCTAATTGTGTCTCCAACACTAGAAGCACCGGAGGCTGCAGTGCTTTTACAGTGAGAGAGAGAGAGGACTTGTAAAGAGAGTTGCAAGGCTTMCACCCTCCCTGTGGCTACCCACAACCCAAATCAGGTACAGTCAGAGCAAACAAGAAGGGAATGTTTTTGCTTTGTCTTTCATTTACTTTAATTAGTTCTAACTAACACTAAGTCTTCCCTCCCACTCCAGGATTTTTCCTTTTTTTTTAAATTTTTTTTTTGAGACATCTATGTTAGCTTATGGTAAGATGCTACTTAGAAATGTAATACAGACATGCCAGGGAACACAGGAGGCTAAAAGAATGTTAACCTTATTTATGAACATGTGATTTGTGTTTATACACATGCTAGTAAACAAAAAGAAAAAAAACTGTTTTCAAGAAATAAAAACCCATCTGAATTAGATCAAATACTATAAACRTGGTTTACATAAATGCATTACATTAACTACTAGGGTCACTGGGCCAGTTAAACTAACTCAAACTCACAATGAGAGGCATTCATGTCCAAAAAGGAATTCGAACCAGCCAGTGATAGAATTACAGATATCAGATTTAGACTTAGTGGTTTTAGACCTACATACAAAAAGTTTTCAATTTTAAGCTGATTGTATACCATTCCATGAGAATCAGAGGCTGTATTCTTCACAGAACACAGACCCAGAGTTCATGAATTTCTACATTAAATTATTCTAACAGCTTATCAAGTGATCAGATCCAATGATCCAGGGTTAGTGTAATGCCTCACACCATTCTAGTGAAGAAAAAGCAGTTATACTTAAAATAAAGATGAAAAATAAAAAAACACCACATAGTAATTTTTATACTATAAGGACTATTTTGAAATGCCTAGTTACAGATAGTATTCAACCCAAGTGGCAAATCAAGATCTAGACCATTACCAGCCCAGTATTTCCTTGTGTTACTTATTTATATTTTAGCAGCAGAACAACAGTGTTTTCAAACCTGAAGAAAAATGCCGCCCCTTTTCCAAATGTAAATTCAAAGCGGTGGTATACTAAAGAAAGGCTTAGCCTTTGGGAAATTAAAGCAGCATCCAACCCCGAAGTCACCCTGATCCAAAAATGTACTGCAGGCGGAGGTTAAGAAAAACGACAAGGGTTTTACCCACAAATGCACCAGGCTCTAACCTTGTGCCAAAATTTGTACACTGGGTTTTAGGTACTTTCATTTGCAGACAAACTATTAAACTAAACTGCTTCATCAGATAAAGTGGAAAGATCAAATGCAGAACTTTAGAATACCACTTTGTGTAGCAACGATATTTAAATTCACGGCAATCTATTAAAGATATTTAGGCACTCAGAGGGGCCCAAACAATATCACTTCAATTATACAGTTTTAGGAACAAATACCCAAGTCTTTAAGGACATGAAAGGGAATCATTTAGCTGCCCGGAACTGTCCTCAAAACGTATAGGATATGTTGGTTTTGGTATTTGTTTGAACCCCCAAGTCAAAAGTAAGAAACAGTACCAAGTTTAACAATAGTGGTTTCTCAGTGGCTTTTGATAACATTTTCAAAAACCATTAGGCAAAAAAAGTATTTAAAAACAAAAGCTAAGTGATACAATGTGAAAATGGCAAAAAATACACTCCAAACATTTTTTTATTGCAAGAAACAAAAAGCACACAACAAGCTACACAAACTTACATATTACTAGCTATAGACAGACAGATGTAGAACATGGCACCATGGTCAGTTGTGCAAACCTTGAACCTACATGATCCAAAAACAATCATATATAATCTGTACAACACAAAGTCATTCAGGAAATAGTCTAGCGTATTCAATATGAAATACAATGCATTACTAGGCACAAATACCAATATTCACATTAGAACTATGCAAATGATGGCATTACTCAGTTTTTACTATGCTGAATCAAATACATTGTATTTACAACATATACTGTGTTTTACTGGAAAATATATTAAATTAATGTTTGGAAAATTAATACATTGTTCAGAATTAAACGCAGTGTGTAGAAAAAAGTGTGAGATTGTGTTTTACGTACTGCTTTTGATGTTCCACTCACTGGCTCGGTTTGACTTCTAGAGAAAGAAATAAAGGTGACTGGAACTTAAAATAAAGCACTTGTACCAAAAACATAAAGCAGTGAAAACAGATTATAAAACCTGAACATCAAAACATTATGTTCTGATAGTCTAGTGAATGTGGAAATTTATTCATATACATAAACTGTTCTCTCTTGGTACATTCAGTGCAACTRAAA
>JAYKAV010000011.1:28275-108134 GCA_035582835.1 Phoebastria nigripes
CCCMAAAATCMCATTTCTACTTTGTCACAAATTACTCTAAGACTTACAGATATAGAACACAACAGTGCAAGAGGAAGTCCTCAGATATTTTGTCTCTGCTACGTAAGTATGAAAAATATGAAATCTGTACCACAATTTTGTGTTCTTAAATAATCAACCATCAAAATAGGAAGGTAACTTTAGCCAATCTGTATATCCCTAGTATTACAAATAGATACCAGATACAGTACTTTAGTTTCTAAGAAAGAATAGTGATAGTCTAGACACTTTGAAGTGCAAGTTTACTGAAGTGAAAAAAATCAGTCATCTGACAAGGAAATAACAAAACTGTCAGCTGCTGCTTTAGAACAGTGTTTCTTTGTGGAAGCCCAAGCACTGTGTTCAGATACCTACCATACTTAGCTCTGAAAGTGCCAAAAGACTAAATCTGTTACATATGCTATATTGACTAAAAATAGTAGTAGAAATGTCACCTGAAAGCAGTTCCTAGGATTTTGTGCGATTTAGGAGACCTGTGACAAAAAAAAAAAAGGACTTAATTGCCAGAATTGGCTTTAAGATAATACAAAATGCTACAATATTTTAGGAAATATTTATTACATTTGAAACTGAGATTCCACATACTCATTGATCTGTGTCTGCATGCTACTCCTCATAAATCAGACATGCAACCATTGATATCGTTAACAAACAATTCATACATCATCCAAAGTGTCCCATGAGCAGACACAATTCAAAGGCTGCTGTGGAATTGATGTACAAATAAAAGGCTCATGCTTCCTGCCACTGCTAGAACACCACCAGGCTTGCAATGACAGCCACGCACCTCCTGAAGATGAGGAAGTACAAGGAAATGCTTTAGATTACCACATCATGGTTTCTTCATACATTTACCTTGAAGAACATACTACAAGGTGAGTAACGCATTTTTGAAGGCCTCTCCACCATTACAGCATACATTCATTATTCCCACACATTAACCACTCTACCAGTTGTTTCTGCAGTGTTTCAGCTGAACGAATAGAAAGCGAATCTGCCTGGTGAATTTTCAATGCTGGAACAGCAGTGCCATTCTTTCCTTATCCCCACGTACAGCTATTTATTTGATCTTTGATGCTAGCAGCATCCATCCTCTCATTTTAGGGCAGCATTACAATACTGGAGGAGAGGGTGCCAACCAACCAGAAACGGAGGATGCACTGACAAGACAGCACTAAGCATACACATTTAAATTAACCCCCAAAACAAGGCCATGTTTATAAGCACAATGCTGTGGTGTCCAGAATTACTAGGTAGTGTCTGAAAGCTCTGCAACAACTACTGCAGTAATATGCCCAAAGTTTACATGCAGAGCCACATAAATTCAGGTTTTTTTGCTTGTAAATGCTTCATGGGCACCAGGATGCTGCTGTACTGTTTGTTCGAAACACACTGTAACTCATCAGTCTATTGAGAACCAGCAATAGAAAGCCATGGCAAAACCACAACCTAATAATATCTACTGATTGTGGGGGAGAGGCATATCTTTAAGAAGGCTGGAAAACATGACCATTCAAACAACGCTAATGTAGCTGATATAGAACTGGACTGTATGAATACATAAATGACAGCAATAATCCTGCAGTCAGGATTGCATTTGAACAGCTGTAATTTTAATCAACATATCTGATTCTCTGTCCTCCATAGATCTTAGGAATACAGAATTAAAACCTGGAGCACAGATATCAGCTTAGGGTACAAACAGACTTAGGAAGATAACTAGTAACATTTGGTAATGTGCTAAACTGCTTGCTGTGTTTCAAGTTTGGCAAGGATTAACTATTCCTTCATCGTACTCGCACAAAAGGCAGTACACTTTAGGATATTGTTCTTTTTCTCTTGCCTGAAACGGACATTGTCTTTAGGAAACTAATAGGAATCACTTATGAATGGAACCTCTTGTTTGCATGGTTCGCCAGCTGGCAACCCTTGGTCTTTCCCCTACAGCTAGTATGCAAAAAACCCAGATTTGGAGTGTAAGTATACCTGCCATATCCTGCTCCCCCTCCCCCAAATGCAATAGTCAGACGCTGAGAATCAGACTCTGCTGAGATGGGAACAAATTGTAAGTTTACACTACAGCACGTATCTGTCTTTACTATAAAAGCAGTAAAAGCAGACACATATAATAAGGAATCTCTGCACGTAGAGGAAACAGGATCTACAACTTGGGTCTCAGAACAATCAACCCCAAGAASAAACCCAATAGAATCATCTTAAAAGTGACCATTGTTGGAGTTCGAACCCCATGTCCCAGCAGGCCTAAAAATGTAAGTCTACTTTGGGACAGATACATTAAGATCTACCCCATTACAACAAAAATTATCAGCAGCTTTAACAAGAAAGATACAATCTGAATGCCTCTGTAAACTAGTATAAATAAAAAAAGTTAACACTTTGAAAATCCTAACAAAGAATACAATGCTTTATGGATATTTACATAACATATGTTTTGCTGGTAGCTTTAACTCCTCCAGCAGGGATTCTTCTAACAATTACCGATGAGTTCTTAGGAATCAGGGCATTATCATCTGTGTATTCTGAAAACAACATAAATACAGAAAAAACCATCAGACAATTCGTAAGAATGTATATTAATATGTAATTACATAGCACTTCAGAGAATMCATTTACAGATATAAAAGCAAAATTTTGTATGTAACATTGCCTTTTTATCATCTCAACACACTAAGAGTACATTTCAAGAAATCTTCGGGTTTGATAATCAAATGCAAGCAGCAAAATCTTCTTCATTTTTTTAAAACCGTTTGAATGCCAACAGCAAAATGGTCTCAAAGGTCACTAAAGGGGACTCTGCTAATGCATGAGGTTCTTTCCTGACCTAGCTTAAGTTGCCTTTGCTTCTGTTAGGCTACAAAACCAATAGATCGCTGGAGAAAAACAAACCACAGCAAAGTCTCACCTGCATAAACCAGATTCTAAAGYCTGACTAGCTCGCCTTGCAACAAAACAGTCACTTAGCTAAAGCATGAAAACTGCACCATTGCTTTCACAGCTGTTAACTAAAAGYGATTCACCTATGCTGCCAGTGCTCAAGACTGACAGAACACAGAAGAGAGCCTGCCACCTCTGTCTATTTCTTGGAGCTTAATTCATCAACAACCACACTTCTCAGCTGCTCAGGGCTTTACATCTAAATGGAAACAAACTGGCAGTGCTAGAATTTGGATCACAGACATTTTGGGGGATTTTTGAGCTGGCTTTCACAAGTAGGGCAGAATTGGCTCAAACTAAAGCGGTATCTCCCCTCTTAAGCTAATCATCTAGTTTGAATTAACCAAAGGGACGTGAATTCTTTCGATTCACTTTTTGCAGAGCAGAGAGACTCAAACGGAATTACGTACAAAGACAGCCTGGAAAAGCCTTTTGAAAACAGCGTGTGCCTGAAGCTCTCCATGCTTTGCCTTGGCTTACACCACGTTAGTCTTCTGAAGAGGAGGAAAGCCTTCTGACCTTTTACATAAGGCCCAAAAGAAAACCAACTACCTGAGACACTTAGACTGAGTAAGCTTAAAATGCAAAGATCTCTCCATGAGAATGGTTTCTATATTGTACTTACACAAGCTGGATATGACTAAATATTTTAAAGCACCATCAGCAGCCATTCCCTGTAATCTGCCTACAGGTTTAAATATTAAAAGCCCTTACTTTTGCAGAGCGAATCAGAACGATGGTCTGAAAAACAAAGATGCTGTCTACCTAGTCAAGCTCTGTCAGGGTGGTTTTGCTCAGTGATCACACACAAAATAGGAGTATTTCACAATTTATGCTCCATTTTTCAGTATATTATTCCTACAGGCAGGAACCTCTCTTAGACCAAAACATACCTACCAGAAGACATTATTTCAATCATGAAATGAAAATTTTACTTCTATTTCCAAATGACAGAATGCTTCTTCAGAAAACTGAGAATCATTCCTGCTGTTTCCCCCTAGGGAACCGAACAGCAAGCTTCCTCTGGACTTCAGAGTAGTTTAAAATTGTAGGAAAAAGGACTACTGATGACGAAAACAGAAGCTCTTACAGAAGTCATGTATCCTGAAACAAAAAGCTCTTCTCAAAAGGAAAATCTGACCACTGCACAGCCACCTGTCAAGAAAGGCCTGTACTGTGACTTTTTGATGGAGAAGGAGCTCAAACAGAACTGAGGCCCAGACAAACAACTGGGAGATCATGCCAGCTGCAGTTCTAGAAGCCCAAAGCAGCTGTTTCTACCTGCTGAACGGAGTCACACAGAGTATTCTTTCTGGTCCAGTTCACAAACCACTGGATTAAGATTTCAGACATATAGGATAAGCAACAGTGGCTCCACAAAAAGGCAGGAGTTTGCTACGCCTGTGCCGAACTGAGGATTGTGGTAGTTCTGCAGAAGATTACAAGTGGCAGCACGTCTCCTAGAAAGAGACTGTATACATGAGGACAGCAACCAATGCATTTATTCACAAGTTATGCAAGCCTGCAGAGKTCMATTTGAACATRCACAACAGGTGTATGATGCAAAAAGAGGAATAAGTCCTCTTTTAGTATTTTGTGACAATTCATTGACCATTAGAAGAGCAGCATTGACATCTGCCTTCTGAATAGGCTATCCTTGCATGTGTACATATATATCTCTTGATACATGCTTGTTTTCAATCCCCTTGTTAAGTGCACAGTGAAGAGAGCTCCAGCCATCTAATAACAGACTGATATAAAAATGAATTCACCTTAAAACTCAGTCAGTACACATTCAAATGGATCAACTCACGAGGGACAATAGATTGGTGAAGTAAAGGCTTTTTTTGTATAGGACACTTACCAYGGCACATATTTGTATTTGGTACTTGAAGTATGCCACTAGCTTGGTCACTGTGTCAGAGAATTTGTGGAAGAGTGTTTACATACAGCAGAGTACATTGCTGAGTTAGTTCTGTGAAGGGACCTGATACCAGTTGGCTTTAATACATTTATTTTTCCTTCACCTCAATTAATTGAATTCATTTTGGTGATGAAATTTAGTAAAGGTGAAGTCAAACAATGTAGACTAAAAAGTTAATTTTTTTTTTTTAAAATAGGAAAGGACTAAAGCTGGAGCGCTATTCCTGAAGTCCCTCGAAATTTTTGTTTGCTTGATTTGAATTTAACAGATGCCAGCTTAGTCTAACAGCTCTCAGACTAAACTGGCGTTTCCCAGCAGGAACCTGTTCCCCGCGGGCAGCAACATCCCCTAGCAGAGACTTGGCAACTACCAGGACCTGCAAAGCAGTGTCACTCTGCCTCGCCACATGACTCCACATCTGCGAAGCAACCAGTGACGTCATGCTCAACACGGCTATTTCTCACACTTGTCCAAGCAGAGCTCCAATAGAAATGTTCCACAAAGCTGGAGGTAACACTGTTGTTGATTCCTACTCCCTTATAGCACAAAACTTGTTTTACTGCCCGTGATGGCCAGTAAGCGGCTACTGGGCTTTTGTCAATCATCTGACCTGTGATTAAAAATAAGGATTCAATTAACTCCGAAAGCTTGCAAAAGCCAAGGAGGATTTGGATGTTATATTAAAGTCAAGAGCAGAAGAGACATAACAGTCTAAAACTTGCTATATCTATTCTACAGGAAAATAGTATGCTTGAAAGAGTCAAGGGAAAGAAGTATTTCAAGGAATGAATGGAGGCAGACAAGTTAAACAACAGCTACTTTGACTGCTGCCTCATACYGACTTAGAAATCTTAAATCAACAATTGCATTAGTGTCCACAAGCTTCTTCCTACAAAAAAGTACAAACGGCTCAGGTTATGCTCTGAAGTTTATACTGCTTCGCATTTAATGCACAATTTAAAAATCCCATTTTTAAATTCATCTATAATTCTGAAAATCTGCTAGTTTTAATAATTTGTGTCGTATGTATGCTTTAAACAAATTACTGAAAAAAGTTCCTGCTTTATTTTATGGCCTGCTTTAATCCACCATTTTGAATCTGACAGCATTGCAAAAGCATCCCTCTGAGCACTATCTAGAGAAGTATTTTCACCCAGATAAAGTACAGAAGCTCATCAGAACAGAAGTCATCAGGAGGCAAGCCTATATGTGAAACGACTAAGAAAAGCCTTTATTAGGCTTAGATGCCTTGCTAACCAGCTATTATGCTACTGGGGGAAGGATGTGCAGAGTAAGAGATGAAAATGACTACTAACATGCCAGACTGTCTCTACCAGAAAACAGGGTAACTCCCAAGAACACGTTTTCTCCCTAGCGCTTAAAAATATGCTTTCTCATTATGTGATTTTTAAACTCTGTTCTAATCAACACCACTTGCACACTTTGCAACAAACAAATCATCTATGTAGCTGGCACTGAAAGCACTGCCTCGAAACATCCTGATTAATAGGCTGGACTACTATTTCTGGATTTTCAGCTTCCACCAGAACAGGTATCAATGATCTCATCTCCAACTGGTATATCATCATTTCTTGAATTAGCTAGTTCAGGAGGCCAAACAGTTCATGGAACTTTCATTTGCATTATTATGATACAGTACTGTGCTCCAAACGAGCACCTATATTGCTTTGAAAGGATGAGTCAAAAAAATCTAACATACTTTCAAACATTAATCTGATTATACAGACTGCCTGATGCCTTCATGTCTTATTGGCACTGCTTGCTGTTTCAGCGTGTGACTGGGAAAGCGAAAGCAATACTGGAGACAAGGTGGTAATGAACCAAACTGAGCCTGCCTTAAGCACCCGGCCAAGGGACATTCACCTAGCTGACAGCACACCCCCGAAAGGTCCCAAACTGCTGGTGACAGAGTCAGAGCAGCTGATTCCCAGACAGGCAGTGCATGAGCTCTGCTATAACATCATGGTTTTTGAATGGGTACATGACTTACCCTCAACTCAACCAGGGAAACAGGGAACCGCATGTCCTTTTGAAAGCTCTACATAATAATGCTGCACGGCAGCCCAAGAATTAATTGCACTCTGAGGTGTAACCAAAGTGATCCCCCGTACTAGCACTGCAACACAAAATGGCACAGTGAAGGGCAAGGTTTAAAAGTTGCTTAAATGTCTTCTCTTAAATGCTAAGTTTGCACAGTGTTGAAGACATTCCAGTAGACAGACATTCCAGTAGACAGACAGACAGACATCAGCTGTGAGGCCAAATGATTTCATTCAGAGTTAGCATGAGTTGGTTTTGAAGGCATCAGATCGTGGCATTACTAAAACTGTCAAGTGCATGCTGCAACACTGAACTCAAGCAAGTTCTGAGTTCAAGAGACAGTCTTGTAAGAGCAATATTCTTCCTTAAAACTATTCATCTAAGACCAGTTCAGAGTCCCATTTTTGGGTTTATATTTTTTTGTATTTTGCCTGATAAGTAGAATAGCACATTCAAGTGTTTGGAGTCAGAATGTTACAGGGCAGGAAAGAGTAGTCAAGAAACCCGAGTTCTGGAGTTTGCCGTTCTTCCACAATATTGTGAGAACATCTATTATAAAAGACAGGTCAAGAAATTCAGATCAAATTAAAAGAGGCAAGTTTAAATGCATCATTGTTGAGGATAGGCTTTTGGAAGGGAATTCTGCCTTTATAGAACATGCCTCTATTGTAAGCATGGAAGAGGACATACGCCCCCCGCCGCCTTTTAAAATTGGTCCCAACCACCCATTTTGCCTTCCCAGCATCTTAAAAAGAGTCCACCATATCATTTTTTTCCACTGATATTTAAAATCCTGTTTACTTTTAGCTTATATTAGCATTGCTTCTATTACTAGAGTTCCATTATGAAAAGTAACAGTTACTGAACTGTAAAAGGTTAGAGTACTCGGAAAAATCTGAACAAGTAGGCCATCTTCACTCAAGGTTCACTTTGTTCTTTCCAAGATCATTTCAACATTTAGTCAGGACTCCTGCACAGACCAAGTTACAAAAACCCAATACTTTATGTCCACATGTAAGAATTCCAAACATCCCATTTAGGCAGAATATCTGGGTCTAGTTTTTTCCTTTATCTTCTGAAGGTAAGTTTAAGCATCTACATCTGATTAACAAAAACTGAAATTCACGGTTATGCGTATAAACCAAAAATTTGGCATACATGTRTATTACACTGAAATGTATTCTCTCGCTTTGCTCTGAAAACCACCGGGGGATTTTTGCCTTTTCACATGCAAAACACCCTGACGAAAGCTTCAATAAGCATCTGTGTCACTAATACACCAAGTTTAAAATGTTATACTCATTTTACAAAGGTCAAAGTGCAACACAACCTACCGAGAGGAGGATCTTGTCGCTGTTAAACAAGAGTGATGAAACATATTCCTTCTTTAACTTCACCTTCAGGCAACACCACATTTAACAGAACCTAGTGAAGCAGATACTTTTTCTTCACTGGATTCTGATTACGTACGAAAACAAAGCAACACACTTAGTAAAACTGGTATTATGTATATTAGAGTAACACTTTATGGGGTAACATATTTATGAGCATAAATTTCTCTTCTAAAACTTTGCTTTCTGTTCCTCACCTGCTATAACAGAATCCACATGTTTGCCCTATTTCAAAACATTTTTTCTTCTGGTGATAATAATAGGCTCCATTACAGTTCATTACCATCCAGCACTCTGGTTTTAAGGCTCTGTTTTACACAGACCCAACTATTATAGTAGTGACGTCAGCCACTTGGCCATTCAACCTGCTAGCATTTGTGAAGCTGGAAGTACATTGGCAACTGAAGACAAAATTCAGAAACCCTTCTGCAGCAAAGCCCTTAAAGCAAATTAAATATTTTTCAAAAGCTCTTGACAATTTTATTCAGTACTACTAGAAAAATTCAAGGCTTCTGAAATATATCTCTACCTACGTATGTCATGCAATCCAATGGCATCCCTAAGACCCCTAACATCGTGCTGTTAAGTCTCTTCCCAGACATTCTCCTGAAAATAGTTTAAATATCGTAGATAAAGAGCGAGCTTTAGGTCCCACCACTTTAAAGGCTAGGGCTGAAGTTACAGTTACTGCAGCGTACATATTATTCTGTTTAAGTTTTAATACATGAAACAGGAAGAGGGAAAAAACCACTAGTACACATTTTAAAGAAAAGACTGTTGTTAAGAGTGTCACAGAACCACAGAAAAGAAAAAAAAAAAAGAAATTTCATGTTTAAGGAATGAAAACACTTTACAAGTCTTTTTATTTCTGAAAAGTCACATCCCAAAGTCTTTAATCMCATTCAAATTTATCAAGATGGCAGATTACCAAACTGAAATACCATACTAATACGAAACCATTATCATCTCTGAGAATCAAGCACCATTTATTAGGTTTAAAAGAGTTTATGGCTTCTCTAAGAACATTTCTTACATATATTCACCATAAATGGTCTGCCACAAAACTTCAGGACTGCCCTGACATGGTTAACACATAGTACCAGGAAAAAAAAAACGGCTAGAAATGAATGATGAAATGATGCTCAATAGCATCTGAATGACCATGTCTTTGGTGTGGAAAAGAAGTAATATTAACAAGAAATTCCAAAGTATAATTTAGATACAGAGAACACTCATGTGCAAGATGSCTTTAAAGGGTCTGCATAGRTTATAACTCACAGATACACTCTTGATCCAAAATGTTGCTAGTGAGCAGTTTCTGCAACAGCCACAAAACCACTTTTCCAATGCAGTGGAGTAAAACACGTTGAAGACAAAATTAAGTCACCAAACCACGTTTTTCCTTTAACTTAGCCATGTGTTCTATTTCTATCACTTTCAGCCTTCTCCACCAGATTTCAAAGAAATCTGGCAAGTTTGTTATTATAAGATATCCTCCCACATTTCCTTATTTTACCTAGAAGAATTCCAGGAAACCAAAACTTTTGTAAGCACTACATGTCACACATCAACCACGTATTCTTCTACGCCTAGCTCTGTGTCTAAAACACAGATCTGAAGGTAGTTTTCAGAAGACAACTACAAAAGAACAGCTCTGTGAGGCCCCCAACACAAGTCACAGCTACCGATCGTGGCTGAATCGCCATTATCGCTTCCCACCCTGCTTAATCCCCGGTGCCGCTTGCCCTTCTGGTCCCCCTGCACGCTGGTGGGATGGGCCCCAGCCTGACTCATGCTATGTGGGTGTCGTGGTTTAATCCCAGCCGGCAACTGAGCACCACATAGCCGCTTGCGCGCTCCCTGCCCCCGAGGGGATACAGGAGAGAATCAGAAGAGTAAAAGTGAAAAAAAACCCTTGTGGGTTGAGATAAGAACAGTTTAAAAATTGAAATAAAATAAAATAAAATAGTAATAATAATAATAATGATGATAAAAGAATATACAAAGCAAGTGATGCACAATGCAATTGCTCACCACCTGCCGACTGATGCCCAGCCAGTCCCCAAGCAGCGGCCCCCCAGCCAGCTTTCCCCTAGCTATGCTGAGCATGACGCCATATGGTATGGAACACCCCTTCGGCCAGTTTGGGTGAGCAATCCTGGCTGTGCCCCCTCCCAGCTTCTTGTGCACCTCCAGCCTTCTCAGTCGGTAGAGCATGAGAAGCTGAAAAGTCCTTAACTTAGTGTAAGCACTACTTTGCAACAACTAAAACATCAGTGTGTTATCAACATTATTCTCATCCTAAATCCAAAACACAGCACTATACCAGCTACTAGGAAGAAAATTAACTCTACCCCAGCTGAAACCAGGACAGTGGGGACGACCCACAAAGAGCAGAGCATGGCTCCCGCAGGCCATGCACGCCACAGGGCAGTCTGCGACGCCGCCAGGCGGGCGGTCCCCAAGGCCCCGCACCCGCCGCCCCCACGCACCTTCTTTGGTCTGGGCGTTGGTGACCTGCAGGTCGCAGTTGGCTGCCTTCAGCTTCTCGCGGCCCATGATCTGGTGCTTGAGGTCGCACAGGGAGATGTGGAGGCCGTTGAAGGTGACCGTATCATAGTTCAGCTGGGAGGCGAACTTGTAGTGGACGCACGACATGGTCGGGGCCAGGCGGTGCCTGCTCCGCRATGGCGTCTACCGCAGCAGACGTCGTCGTGGCCTCTGCGCCGGGTTAGGGCCCGCGGCGGCGYGGGGAAGGGCCCACTGAGGGAGCCGGGGCAAGCAGCGCGGGCTGAGCTCAAGTGGGCTGGCGGCGCTCAGAGGCTGCGGCTCTCCGCCATGGCCAGGCCCTGGGGCCTCAGGCAGAGTCGGCTGGCGGAGGCCTCAGGACTCCATTGCAGTGGCACTGYGAGGCCCTGGCCCTTGCAACAACTCCAGCCCGTGGCCCTCAGCAATCAACCTGGGCTGCAGCGGCGCCTGCCYRGCTCCTCCTCGCAGCCYGGGCGAGCAGGTGGACGATGGGGAGAGGCCCCCGCGGCCCCGGCTTGGCCTCCGCTCCCTCTCCCGCACGCAGCGCTCCCAGGCCCAACCGCTCGCTGTGGCRACTCGGGTGCCCCTGCCTCAGCGTTCCGCCAAGGGGTCTCCCAGCTGACAACCGCACGGGCCGCCACGAGCACGTCACTGCGCACATGCAACGGCACACCGCACCCACCCCCTGCGCCTCACATGACCCAGCACGTTATGATAAAAGGCCTGTGTCAGGTGGGCGTGGTGGCCCCGCCCTCTTTGTCCTAACGCCGAGCGCCCCCTAGGGGAGAGCCGTTACTGGTCGGCATCACCGCCCGTCAGCCCTGGACCTGTCACCGCCCCGGGCCGCTGGTGTCCCTGCTGTCCCCTGGGCTGTCACCGCCCGGTGTCCCTCCTGTTACCCCCCGGGCCTGTCACCGCCCGGTGTCCTGGCACCCCTGGGCCTGTGGTGTCCCTCCTGTCACCCCCCAGGCCTTCACCACCTAGCGTCACCTCCTGTCAGCACCTGGGCCTGTGGTGGCTCTCCCAGCAGCCCCGGGCCTATCACCGCCCGATGTCTTGTCATCCCCCGGGCCGTCACCACCTGGTGTCCCTCCTGTCACCCCCCAGGCTGTCACCACCCGATGTCCTGTCACCCCCCAGGCCGTCACTGCCTGGTGTCCCTCCTGTCACCCCCCAGGCCGTCACCACCCGATGTCCCCTCCTGTCAGCAGCCAGCCAGGGCAAGACAGCCTGGGGGAGATGCAGCGGGCTCTGCCATGTGGCGGCGCTCGGCTGCCTGTGCCGCAGGGCCAGCGAAGGGAGGGGACATCCCAGGGTGCTTGTGTCTATCTTGTTCATTTGTGGAAAGTTCAGTCAAAGCAGCCAACGACCATTTAYGTTTATTGCCATAYACCAATGTGCTTCCCCACTGTGGCACATCCACAGTTGCTTGAACTCCGGAGAGGAGGACTAAAAAGTAAGGAATGAACCATTGGCGTTAGGAGGTGCCCCAGGACAATATTTCTTGCTTTCTCAATCATCACAGCTGCTGCTGCAACAGTCCTAGTGCCTGAAATCAGGCCTTGAATTATGAGGTCTAGTTCTGCTGCGTAATATGCTACAGCTTGCAGATGTTTCTGGGCCAATTGGCTATGCCCTTCTGTTCATGTAAATATAGTATAAAAGGCTTGTTGTGGTCTGGCAGGGCTAACGAGGGAGCTTCCACAACTGCTTGGTTTACATCCTTAAATGCCTTGTGGGTTTCGGGAGTCAGGAAACACTTTTGATTTCAGTGCTGTCCTCTATATCCAAGGGATAGTTATTTTTGCTRTTTGTGTCTGTTTGTTTTTCCTGTTAATAGTGATTTGGAAGCCCAGGTTTTAATATGGTAGCCTTGCTTATAAGCCTGCGGTGGAATATGCATTACATGTATTCGTTCCAGAATTTGGCCATCGCCACAGTCCAAACTACAGCAGCAGAGGCAAACAAGCCTGACTGTTGGATATGCACTAAAAGCCCACCCTCTACCAGAAATCAGCTCTCCTGGGTATCTGTCCCATTGAATTCTCAGTGGTACAAGGACGGGCATCTACGTTATGAATTTTCACTGAAGAAAGGAAGCGTGCCGCCCTTCCGCCAAGAAGGGTTTGTCGCTAGTCTGAAAGGAGACCCCTGGGTATGCTTGGAGAGCAAACCTGTTGACAAGCTTACTCACTCTGTAGGGGCTGGGAACTGGAAAGGCCAATAGAGCCTTAAAATTAATAGAATGGATGGAAATGGACAATTCAGATCTTAGGACCATACAGATGAAATGGGGAGTCTTACACCTGTCAAGTTCCATCGATCTCTTCCTAGGCCTAAAGGCAATCGGTATTCCTCCACAGATTCTTCCAAAACCTTACTGTATACCACATCCACTGAACGTGGAAGGGAGATGCTCCAGAAGCCCCTACATAAAACCTAATAAGCCATCACGCTGTAGATTTCTTCCTGGATGAAGTTTATCAGGCCCTGCAGACTCTGAGGCAATATGGATATTCGCAGATAGATTAACTTGGTATTCTGCAGGAAGCCATAATCAAATTAAAGATAATGGTTTCCACAATTTTGGTTTCCACTACAGGCCTATAGGATCCTGATTGCTCTCAGTCATCTACTCTGGGTCTGAACCTTACCGGTTTACCTGAACAAACAAATCCGGCACATGCTAACCCTTTTACAGGAAATAATTTACATGATTCAGCTTTATTTGAGATTATACTACCTTATTTGCACAACTACCAGGGCAATACCGGATAGGTGGAGAAAGGGCATTCGAGGATTTACCCTCAACCTGAGCTGAAAAGTGGATTCTAAGTGCATTAATACCATCCACACAGGTTAGAACCAGTACCTCTTCTGCCTCTGTAGCTCCTAACTACTGATATCTAYGGGAAAAAGTGTTACAGCCTTCTGACAGAATGTGGCACTAAGTTCCACCTGCCTGTAACAGCTTTTACCCACGGTTAGGGGTTGCAAAACCAGAACGAGCTATTGCAAATGTGTCAAGAGAATTAGAAAAAGCCATTAATGAAACTGCATATAATATTATAGCCCTACAGGAAGAAATCAAATTATTATCACAAATGGTAATACAGAATTGATCAGCCCTAGACCACCTTTTAGCAGCACAGGACAGAGTATGTGCATTATTGAATAACAGCTGCTGGGGTTTTTATGTCAATCAAGACCGGAAAAATGAAACTGACAGAAACAAGATAAAGACTCATTTAAAAATATTACATGAAGTAAGGCATGGATCTCCCCTAAATCTATTTGGGTGGCTAACCTCTTGGCTCCCAGACTTAGGTAGAGGACTGTGAACTAAAAGGATTTGGGTTGTTGTATTCACTACCTTGTTTTGCTTTGTAATTATATATGTGTGTTTACAGTGTTGTATTACCTTACGCGCTCGACTTACGACTTAAATAATGAATAGTATAGTGTGACCCTGATGGTCAAAAGAAAAGGAGGGACTGTTAGGAAAATCTCATTCCCTAACGATTGTACCCATTAGTCTTTAGAGTATGAAATTGTATGAACTTTCTTAAGACACATTGTCCTGGTTTCAGCTGGGATAGAGTTAGTTTTCTTCCTAGTAGTTAGTATAGTGCTATGTTTTGGACTTAATATGAGAATAATGTTGATAACACACTGATGTTTTAGTTGTTGCTAGGTAATGTTTACACTAGTCAAGGACTTTTCAGCTTCCCATGYTCTGCCAGGTGCACAAGAAGCTGGGAGGGAGCACAGCCAGGACAGCTAACCCAGCTGGCCAACGGGGTATTCCATACCATGTGACGTCATGCTCAGTGTATAAAGCTGGGGGAAGAAGAAGGAAGGGGGGGACGTTCGGAGTGATGGCGTTTGTCTTCCCAAGTAACCATTATGTGTGATGGAGCCCTGCTTTCCTGGAGATGGCTGAACACCTGCCTGCTGATGGGAAGGAGTGAATGAATTCCTTGTTTTGCTTTGCTTGCATGCGCGGCTTTTGCTTTACCTATTAAACTGCCTTTATCTCAACCCACGAGTTTTCTCACTTTTACTCTTCCGATTCTCTCCCCCATCCCACCGTGGGGGGAGTGAGCAAGCGGCTGTGTGGTGCTTAGTTGCTGGCTGGGGTTAAACCACAACAACATCTAGTTGACATAGTATACTGCACAGTCATGGTTCAGTCAGCATGACTAAAGGACCCCAACTCATTGCAAGGAGGAGAAGGACAGCCCCCATCCTGAGGAAGAAAGGATACCCCTGGACTACCCAGATCATGCCAGCATCCCAGCCCCTCCGACACCTCTGTGAAACCCTCCCATGATCTGGCATCAGAGATGAGGAACTGTAGAAAGACTGACTCCAGGGACATCTAGATCCTGAAAGAAGCAGATGGACTCCCACTGAAACTGTAACTCAAATAGGACTGCCACAAGAATATGAGAGGGATGCGCCATCCTCTCCTATGCAAGATGCTCCCCCTTTCGACCCCAGTAATACTTTAGGAGTATGGTTTACAGACAGAAATGCTCACTTGAAAAATGGTGTTTGGTTTGGTAAATCCACAGCCATTTCTGCAGATGGAAAAGCAGAGTTAACTGAGGAAATAAAAGGTTCTGCCCAGTGAGCCGCGTCCCTGGCCGTCACCCAAGCCTTTGAAGCTGGAGCCAGCACAGTTTATGCCGACTCCAATGCTCTGTGGGCTGGAGCCACCCAGTGCCTTGGGAACTGGCAAGAGCTGCTGCACTCCCTTCAGAGAAGCTGCAGGCAGGGATATATCTCTGCTTGTGCTTTGCCTGGGAGAACCAGGATAACAGCAGTGGCCTTAAGCCTAACCCGGTATTTGGGCCCTGCATTGCTGCCGTCCCAGTACTTATGAAAGGCAACTAACAATTGCGCTTGTGACCGGTACCCCCTGCTCCTGACCCCTGGTAATATGGTTAGCATAATGAACGCCATTTTATGAGGCAAACGGCCATGCTCTGTGACCGAACTGGTCATCTATCAGTCCCCTTTCCCCTCCTCCTCAGGCCCTGAAGGTCCTGGGCACCAGGCAGACTTCTTCTCCCGCTCCCTATCGGCCTCAAGGTTCCTGGGTGCCAGGCTGACTTCTTCCCTCCTTATGGGCCTTGAAGGTCCCAGGCACCCGACCAGCCAGGTTGTGATGACCCCGTCACAGAACAGGGAAGCACGGCAGCACACAAAGCACTGTCTATAAAATCAAGCAGCACTTTTTCCCTCTTCTCCTCCAAGGGCTAATTTGTGGAGGAAATAACAAATGTTAACTTCCCCTCCTGTGGGGCAGAGGTTTTCTGCCTTGATACAACACATAAAATTGTACGGGAATGGTGTGAACCTCACGGAGTCGCCTGGGTCTTCCACCTGCCCTGCAGACCCAAAACTAGCAGCACTTAAATAACAACGCTTTAATAATGGGCAGGTACCCACTGRATGCCCAGTGGAATGAGCTCATTTTCCTGCTCTCTCYAACCCACAAACCCTTTAAAACCCCCACTGTCATCCTGTTGTTTTTCTCACATTGACACAAGAAAAGGGCATAAGGAAAACCATTTCTGAATGTGGAATCGAATCCCTTTATCTATCACTGAGTCCCAGGCACCCAACCAACCAGGTTGTGATGATCCCGTCACAGAGAATTAACAGGAGGACAAACAGGAGGAGGAGAAAAAGAAGGAAGACAAACAGGATGAACTGGTGGATGGCAGGAGGAGGAGGAAGGGGATGAAGAAGACGAGGAACATAGAGAATGAAAACAAGGAGGAAGAAGAGAAAGAAAAAGAGGAAGAGGAAGAACATGGGGAGGAGCAAGAGGAGGAGAAAGAAGAGGTGGAATAGGAACACAAGTAACAGAAGAGGAACAGGTGGCACAGGACAAGGAGCAGGAGGAAAAATCTGAAGAGAAGAACGATGAGCAGGAGGAGGAACAGAAGATAGAGGAACAAGATACAGAACAGGAGGAGGAGGACAAACATGAGAAAGAAGAGGAAAAAAAAGGAGGAAGAGGAGTAGGACAAGGAGGAGGAGGAGGGAGAGGGGCAGGAGGAGGAGAAGGAGGAAGGAAAAGGAGAAGGAGAAGGAAGAGGAATGGGAATATGAGGAGGAGGAAGACAAAGAGAAGGAAGAGGAGGATGACACACAGGATGAGGAGGAACAGAACAAAGAGGAAGCGGTGGAGGAGGCGGGGGAGAATGAGCAGAAGAAGGAGGAGAAACAAGAAGAGGATGAGCAAGARGATGAACAGGAGAATAAGGACAATTAAGAGGAGAAGGAGGATTAAGATGAAGTTGTGGAGGAGGAGCGGGAGGAAGGGGGAGGGAGAAGAGGAGGATGAGGACAACTACAGCAACGACAAACAGGAGGACAGACAGAAGGAGGAGAAGAAGGGTAAAAGAATGACAATGAAGAGGAATAGGAACAGGAGGTGGAGGAAGACAACCAGGCAGAGGATGAGGGGGACGAGAGAAGGAAGTATTGCGAGCTAAATGTTCCAAGGCACACATACAGCAATGTACAATGAGAAATTACAAATAAACATACTCGGGAACAAGTCCCCATGGTCACCTTTTTCTCCCCTTCCCCCAGAGATTTTGTCTGTTCACCTTGAGCCGGGGAGAAGGTGTGTGTGTGGGTGAGGACGATCTGCTTTATCCCTTTAATTTTTACGCCTCAGCAAAAACACTGCAAGATTCGTACTAGAGGACAGCACTGAAATCAAAGGGTAAGCGACCAAGAAGACTCCAACCGCACATTTCCACCTGATTGCCTTAAACAAAAGAGAGTTTGGATCCTGATTGCTCACTTCAGCCTGGAATAGTCCCATCCCTCGTCTGAAAGCTCCTGCGTGCCTGGCTGAGGACAGACACAATCCACACAGAGAACAATCAGAGCTCAACCCTGCACTTTCCTTGGTCATGTTTCCTTGGAAAACTTCTTTGCTGGGTTGGTTGAAAACCTGTAACTGCAAGAACCAGGAAGAAAACCTCCCTGACGGGTTGACTGGAACTTCCCAGCTGTGGTAAAACCATCTGCCCTCGGTACCCCCATTTCCCAAGAGCCGGCAGCACAGGTTGGGTGGGAGGAAGGCATGAATCAGACCTCGGAGCCGAGAGACGAGCACAAGCATCTGCCAAGGGAGCTGCATCCAACCAAGAGCACTCCCCACTGGCTTCTCTGACAACACAGCCCCGGTGCGTGCTCCCACCAGGAGGGAAAAACAACTTCCACTTCTGCAAACCCTCATTTATGAAAGACTGTCAACAGCCCCCAGAGATGGGGCTGTCCATGAACATTAGAAGCACATGAAGGCCAGGAGATTGGAAAGGCACCTGGTCTGACCCCACBAGAGCATGCCTGCTCCAAAGCGTGGCAGCCTCCTGTCAGAGAGGAGGCCACTCCACCTTCCCCTGCCCTGCTAGTGTGAAACAGTGGTCTCCAGATGTCAGGGCTCAGGCTGGTGACACTTCGGGTAGCAGCAGGAACGCTTTGGCCTACGTGCAAAGTGTTCCCAGAGCTTTCTGCTGGCAGTTGCACAGCTCACAGCCCAGGACACAAGTGTCTGTGACTGCCGTGTGGTTTTCAGTTTGCCTTCCCAGACCAAACCAAGCTGTGATGCAAGAGCTTTGGTCCTCCCTGTCTCCCAAGGAAAGCTAGAAATGGCGTTATCACCATCGAGCTCCTGCAGGATAGAAAGAAAACTTGTCAGGCAGCAGTTGCGTCCTGTTGCGTAGGCTTTGAACTAGCCCTGGTGAAAAAGCTGATCAGCAGACTGTGCTACATAAGAAAAAGCTCCTATGTAAAGATGGCTTTGAAGACATGCGCAAGAGAACTTGACCGACAGTGACCTCGCCTATACAAGTGGGTCTATTGTTAGAAGAAACCAGATGGAAACTGGCTGAAAGCAGCAAAGTTGCAACAAAATAGTGCAAACTCAGCTAATAAATATGCATTAAGCGTGCTTGCACGAGGTGTTCACATGAACAAATACTAAAAAGTGAATGGTAACAGCCGATCTCATGGCCAAAGCCAATAGGTTTTTTAGATTGTAAAAATGAATATGTGAGTAGCCTTAAGATTGCACATAGGAATCAAGAATTCTAACACGGGGTCCTTCTCGGGCTCCCAGCCGAGAGGCACCTTTATGGTCAGCAATAAAAAGGAGTTTTAGCTAGTGTGTACATCTGCTGCCCTCTTTCCTGTACCCACACATGAACTAGAAGAGAAGAAAAGTGCAAGCAAATCCATTTCGTTAAAAGTTCAGGTCAACTTTTAAACAGCCAAAACCCTGAATAGTTACGCTGACCCTTACTTAGATATTTATTTTATCTTCCTTTGATATGTAACCAAGCACATTCCCTCCTACCCACAGTCTTTCCTCCCATCCTCACAGCTCTCCTACATAAGAAACATAAGCTACATAAGCTACAAAAGAAAAAAAAACCTGCTTTGATGAACACCAAAACACCCATGACTTTCTCAAACTCTTCATTGCCCCATCTGAGAGTCAAGGGTCAGGATCTCCTAACGACTCTTTCACAGGCACTGCCCTGAAAACCCCCCACTGCTGCTCTACTAGTGCACAAAGAGATTAGGAAGAATTTCATTTTTAAGTCTATGTMGACAGTTTCTGAAATTAGACAAGTAATTTTTAACAAGGATAAGCCCTTTGCCTTGCATCTGGCAACCAACAGGGATGTGGACCAAGCAGCACAGACCAGTGCCATCCACAAACCACCACTCTACGCACAGGGAAAGCACGACAAGTCAGATGTGGTACCCAATAATGACAAAAAATGGCTCTTCACATCAGTTCTCTGTACGATCAGATTAGTTCTTTTAGTCAGACAGGGAAATCGGAAGTGATTTCTTCTTTTGCTGAAGTAGACTTTTCAGTAGGTATTGCCAAAGAATGTAAAAACAACCAAAAAAAGTTAAAGCAGGTACTTTCATCCTCACTAGATGCGTATCATGTGAGTGTTTCTCACATTCTCTTCTCCACTCTAAAGGGTCCCCACTTAAGATGCATGTGAGTTACGCTACCATTAAGTATACACCACTACCAGACATTTCTCTAGACTGAAGGCTGGCAGCAGTGTACAAGGACAGTCCTTTCTGGACACCTCACTCCCTGGTAGAAAACCTAGAGGCTTCCTTGAATGACAGAAATCCAAAGAGCTACAATAAGCTTTTTAAATCAAGCACAGCAAATAAAAAGCAAACAAACAAACAAAAAACAGGTAAACCTCTGAGGCACTAATGAGGAACTAAAGGTCTCCTGTTACGTCCACTACCCCTCAGACAGGTGGCTTAAAGAGACGCCTGCAAAGAATCCACGGATGGAAGATAACCCTGATAAGATCCAGTATGACCAACATGGAAACAGCAGCGCTGACCCTTCTTCCGCTCCTCCTACGAGCTCTTCGCCAGCCACGTGAAGGGGCAAAATGAAGGATGATCAAATCAGATCTGACAAGAAATTGCCCCCCCAAAATCCAAAATGATCAAGAAATGTATTTGAAATACAGATTCACATCCACTATCATGGATGATGAACCTCACCCTAAGCACACGTTGTGCCTTGATAGAGGAGCTAAGGACTGCATGAAGTCACCACCACGAGCAGACGTTCAAAATCGAAGCATCCAGAACACGCAGACAAACCTCCACCATTTTTCCAGCGATGTTTCAAGCGATACTCAGTCCAGGACTTTACGAAATGTCACTAAACTTAACGATAGCAACCTCTTTGCAGGTTTCTTACTCAAAAGCAGAAACCAAAAAGCCATGTACCCTTGGGGAAACCCTTGCCCTTCCATGTGCCGGGTGTCTTCCCATGGCTCTTCCTCAAGGCAGGAGAAATGACCCTGAATTTGGAAGTCCACATAAATTCAGAAGTACACTTAGTCCTCTGGCAGTCATTACCTATGGGCCAGAAGTCCTCTCACCCCTCCCCAGAAGTGCCCATTAGTCGTCTGGCAGTCATTCTCCATGAACCAGAAGTCCTCCATACATACATACCTACCTACCGACTCACTAGAAATGAGTCGGACCACACCAGAAGTGACACTGCCCGACCCGCTGTAGACGTATTAGACCAGAAACAATGGTTTCAAGACAGAAAACACAACACAATCCACCAGAACAGCAAAAAAATCAACCAGAAGAAACATCGTACAGAAACCAAAGGTCCCTAACCAAACCCTAAAAAGGCAAACAAGCTCAAAAAGGACTCTCCACAAAAACAGAACTCACAGAACACAAGATAAGGTAAAAATAACCTAACCCCAGGAACCCAGGCCCAACAAACCCAGATTCTGTCCATAACAATAACTCGCTTTAATCCTAACTCACCTAAACTCTCGCATACCATAACCCTGCCACCCCATAACCCTAGCAAACTGTAACCCTAGCATCCCATACCCCTAGCACACTGTAGCCCTAAAATATCAAAAAATTGAACACAAACTCCCTGGAAATCTCTGCCAGGGCCTTCAGGTGGCCCCAGATTTCAGACATCACAACTTTGAAGTGGGAGTGGGACAGAGCCACCGGGATGTCACCAGCATCCATCTTCACATCATCCGTCATGCCCTGAAAAAGTGCCTGGGTTAAACACTCCCAGGGAGAAAGGCTGAGGCACTTGGAGACTTTGAACTGGCCAGCCGTGACCACGGGGCTGCACCTCATCATTTCTGTGTCAGAGCCACCAGGCAGATGACCCTGTCCTCCTTGAGACACCCCTCGGGGCAACTGTACCCAGCACCGGGTGGCTGGATACGGCCTTTGCTCTATGGGGAGGCGCTTCCTGGGAGTTGGATCTCTCATGGGGGCACTGGGAAACCCTCCTCAGGCCTGGATGCCTGAGAAACATCTCTGCACTGCTCCATATCTCACCAAAACCAGGGGCGTAGGAAGGTTGGTTTGGTGGCCTCCAAGAGAACCAGCTCACCTGGGCTGCTTTGCAGCCACCGGGCACCTTTGCTGTCAGGTGGGTCTCAGCGCCGCTCTGCAGTCGGCTGTCACCTCCCTGCAGGACACTCTCCAGCGCACAGTACGTCTCTGCTTGGTCAYCCTGTGGACAAAGATCGAAAGGGAGGGATGGGGTTTGCTTTGCCCCCATTCCCAGGGTGCCACAAGAGAGACCTGCCACCCCCAAATCAGCTGTGTAACGTGGACACCACATACGAGCTGCAGATGTGGGTCAGGAGGGCTGCAAGGAGCAGGCAAGACATTCTGTGGTGTCCCCGGTGCTGGCAGAAAGCAGAGCTGGAGACAACGGGGGGAAGCCCAGGGCAGCCGGCAGGTGGTGGTGGGGCCCGGCAGGGTGCAGCACCTGCAGAAATGCCCGGCTCCTTAAGCCTTGGCCCAGGGCTGCAGCATGGGGCTGGCACCAGCTGGGGCTTCACTGGGAAAAACCAGGCAGGGGTGACCCTGACATCCTGCAAACGTACCCAGCCCTGGGATTTGACAACCTGTTGCTTTGCCCATCGCCGCCACAGGATCCAGAAAGCAGCGCCACTGGCCCTGGCGTGGTCATGAGCCATCTCTCAATGGACGAGTCTTTAAGCAGCAGGCCTAAAAGGAGGAAAAATTGCCCACAATTAACCTGTGCTCAAGGTTTTGCAGGCAGTATTGTTTTTTGAGCTGCCTGGCGGTGCTGTTCCTGGGGAGCGCCCAAGAAACAGGGCAGCTGCCTGTACCTGCAGGCAGGTGGTGGAGTGTGCGCAGTGGGAGTGAGCGGTGGTTTGTGAGGCTGTTGAACGGGTTCAGGCTTTAAATGTGTCCAACCTGATACGCCTCCTTCCTTTTTCCTTGCAGGTTGTATTTAGAGCTTAAATAGTATTTTTTTAAAAGCAAAACCAACAAGCAAACAAACAAAAAAAGAGCTGGGCAATTTTTTTCCTCCCAGCTGGGCTTTTTTACCCCAGTCCTGGCCACTCTGCAAGGTGATGATCGTCACCGATATTAGAGTGCAGGATTGGGCCCAGGGCAGGGCTTTTGCAGGCAGCACATTTCTTGAGGCTCCCGGTAATGCAGTTCCTGGGGAGTGCTCAAGAAATGGAGCAGTTGCCCATAATTGCTATTTTTGGTCTGTCCCCATCGCTCTCTGTCCAGCTCCCTGCCCCCATTTTTTAATTCCTCCCTCTCTGTCTTTAGACCATCGCTACTTTTTTCTTTTCTGACTCCCTGTCTGTATTTTCTAATTCCTCCCTGCCTGTCCTATAGCCTGTTGCCATTTTTTTCTTTCTCTACATCTCTCTCTCCCGCTCCCTGTCCTTCTCTTTTTCCTATCACTGTGTCTTGCTTCCTGGCCTTATTTTTCCTCTCTGTCCTGCAGCCTGTCCCCTCTTTCCTGCCTGTATCCCCTGCTCAGCTGGCTGTGCAGCTGAGCTGCAGGCTGGGCCTCCATCCTGCTTCCCAGCCCCTTTTGCTCTTCCACCATCTCCATCCTGGAGGCCATCGCTCTTCTGTCCTTCTCCGTCTCCTTGTCCTGATCCACATCCCTCCGTTTCTCAGTCTCTCTGGATTGTTTCCTGTCCTTCCCCTGCTCTGTCTCCTGCTCTCTGTCCCTGCCTCTCCCTTTCTCTCTCCCCTTCCTTTTCCCTTTCACACTTCCCCTCTGTCCCTCTGTCCTGCTCCCTGTCCCATTTCTCTGTCACTCCGCTCCCCTGGTGCCTCTTCCGTCTCTCTGTCCCCCCATCCCACTCTCTCGTCCTGCCTGTGTCAGCCCATCCCTCTGCCCTCCTCCCTGCCCTTCTTCTCCTCTCTCTGTCCCTCTGTCCTGCTGCTTATCACTATTTTTCTTCCAGCACCCTGCTGTCCCCTTCCCCTCCATCTCTTTCCCGCTCTATCCCTCTGCCGGCTCCTCACCACTATTTTTCCTTTCTCCACTCCCTGCCCAGCTCCCCCCGTCCTCCTCGTCCCTCTGTCCTGCTCCCGTCCTTCTGTCCGTCTCCCGTCCCTCTCCTGCCACCCCACCACCCTGCCCCACCTCTCTCTGCGGCTCTGTCCCTCTCTCCTCCTCCTCCCTGCTCCACCAGGGCTCTGGGGCCTGGGCCTGGGCCGGGGCAGCCCCAGGGAGGTGGCCATGGGGCCTGCGGGGGGACAGGGACGGGGCGGAGGGGGACGGTGTCCCCGCAGGGCCAGACAGCAGGGCAGGTGCGCCCCAGGGCATGCTGGGAGAGGTAGTCCTGGGGCACAGGGCTGCCCAGCAGCCATGTTGGTCTTGGGAGGTGCAGTCTTTGCTCCAGCTGTGGCCTGGTTGAGGTGAGGGCTGGGGCCTCTCAGACTGCATCTGGTTCTAGTTTGCGTGGGCTGTCTCTGGCCTCGCTCTCCTGGCAGCATGGGCGAAAAGGGGCAGGCGGACACTTACTGGCTTTGGAGAGGAGCTGCTGCGGCTGAAGCTGAAGAGACCAGAAAAAGGTAAAGCAGCTGGAGAATGAAATGAAGGGGATCCCGTCAGCTACTGCCTCCAGCTGCAGACAAGAGACAGCCGGCCTCTCGGGTGAGGAAGGGTCCCTCTGAGCAGTCCTCAGCAGACCAGATTGCCAACATGCACTGCGGGATCTGTATAAGTAAGGAAAATTACAGTACGGCCATGTAGTGTGTGTGTGTGTATCTAGGAAGCCTCGTGTTGTAAGAGCTGTAAGACACCAATGTGTTCTCTTAGGTGGAGGACAGTCAAGTGACTGGAGCTACAGAAGAGTAAGGGAGGAAAGGACAGACAGACAGACAAAGAAGTGCCTGAACTCTAAAATTTGCCTGGCAGTGCAGAGAGCAGGAAATCCGGTGAGTCCTGGGCCCTTGGGGTCATGTCACCCCTCTTCTGCGTCCCAGTCTCTCCCTGCTCCCTCCCCTTTCCCTCTGTGTGATTTTTTTCGCTTCCCTGTACCTCCCTTCCTCTCTATTATTGTGCTCTGCTCCCTGTCCCCTCTTTCTTTTTTCTCCAAGTCTCTCTCTCTCTCACTGTCATCCTACCTCTCCCTTTAAGTTCCTTGTCGCCCCTCTTTCCTGCTCCCTCTGCTTCTTTTTTTCTGTCTCTCTCTGCCCTGCAGGCCATCACAGTTCTCCACCTCTTTGTCTTGATCTGCATCCCTCTCTTTTTTCCCATAATCTCTCTGGCCTGTTCCCTGTCTTTTGTCTCTTTCTGCCTGTATGTCCACTCCCTGTCCTTGTCTTCCCCTCTCCCTCATTCCTTCTGTTTCTCTTTCTTTCTCTCGCTCTGTCCTGTTCACTGTCGCTGTGTTTTTTCATTCTGTATCCCACTGTCCCTGTCCTCCTTCCTGTTCATCTCTTCTCTCTCTGTCCCTCTCTGCTGCTCCCTGACCATTCCCCCCACCCTCCTCCATCTTGCTGCAGGGCTCCTGATACCTCTCTCTCTTTCTCCATCCCTCTGTGCTGCTCACCATCCCTGGTTTTCTCTTTCTCTTTGTCGTTATTCTTGTCTGTCGCTCTGTCCTGCTCCCTGCCTCTATCCCTGCCCCCGTTCTTTTTTACTCCCTCTCCATCTTGCTGCCTACCCTAGGCTTTTTTTGCAGTCTCTATCCTGCCCCCAGCCCTTATTTTGCTTTCTCTCTCCTGCTCCCTCTCCCTCTTTCTGCCTCTCTTCCGCTTTCCCTACTGCTTCTTTCTCCATCTCTGTCCGGATCCCTGTCCCTTTTTTCCTCTTGCTGTCCTTCTGTCCTTTTTCTCTTTTCTGTCTTTCTCTCTCTGTCCCGTTCCCTGTCCCATCCTTTCTCACCATATCCCCCCATCCAGCTGTCTGCCCCTTCTTTCCTCTCTCTCTTGCTCTATTTTTTCTTTCTCCATCTCTCTGTCCTGCTGCTCATCACAGTTGGGTTTTTCCTCCAATGCTGTCCTGCCCCCTGTTCCTTTTCTCTCTCTCTGTCACTCTGTCCTGCTCCCTGTGTCTTCTTTTTTAATTCCTCCATCTCAGTCCTGCAGCCCGTCACTACTTTTTTCTTCTTCCATCCCTTTGTTCTGCTCCCTGCCCCTGTCCTTGTCTCTCCTTCCCTTTGTTCTGCTGGGCATGTCTTTTTCCCTTTCTGCTCCATCTCTCTGTCCTGCTCCCTGCCCCTCTCATTCCCTCTCTGTTTCTCTGTCCTTCTCCCTGTCTCTCCCCTGCCCTATTTTCTGTCCTGCTGCCTCTTCAGTTTTTCCACTCTCTCTGTCACTCTGTCCTGCTCCCTGTCGCTGTTATTTCTCACTCCATCTTTGTCCTGCAGCCCAATGCTGTTTTTTTGGTCTTCATCTCTCTGTCCTGCTGCCCAACCCAGGCTTTTTTACCTCCATCTGTGTCCTGCTCCCTGTCTCTTATTTTTGCCTGTCTTTCCCTTTGTCCTGCCTCCCTGACCCTTTTTTCTCTCTCTGTATTGCCCTGTCCTTCTCCCTGTCYTTGTGTTTCTCTGACAATCCATGTCCTGCTCCCTTTCCTTGTCTTTCTCTGTCCCACGTCCTTCTTCCTTTCTTTCTCTTCTATCTATCCCTCTCTTCCTGCTGCTTCTTTCTCCACCTCTGTCCTGCTCCCTGCCCCTTTTCTCCTCTTGCTGTCCCTTTGTCCTGCTTCCTGTCCCCATCTTWTCTGTCTTTATTTCTCTGTCCCGCTGCCTGTCCCAKTGTTTCYTKCAATACACCCCTGTCCAGCTGGCTCTCCCTTTTATTTGTCCTCTCTTCCTCTTTCCTGCTTCTCAACTCTCTTTTCCTCTTCCTCCAGCTTATTGCTGGTTTTTTTCCCCTTGTCAGTCTCTTCATCCAGACCTTACCCTCTCTTTATTTCTCAGTCACTTTGTTCTGTTCCCTGTCCTTCTTTTTCTCTCTCCATCTGTACAGCCCGCTCCCTGTCCCTTTCTTTCTCTATCCCCACTTCCTTCTTCTTCTCCTCCCACCGCTCCTGTCCCTCTGTCCTGCTCCTCGACCCTACTTTTTCTTCCTTCATGTCTCCTCAGGGCTCCTCATCCCTATTTGTCTTGATTTCTCCATCTCTCTAGCCTTTTCCCTGTATGTTTCTTTCTCTCTCGGCTCCTCTGTCTTCTCTCTTGCCTCTTTCTAGTCCTCTGTCCTTCTCCCCATCAGCTTAAACTGAATGACCAGGTGTCCCTGTGCTCTGGTACTTCCTTTAGCATTGCCCTAGGGAAGATCTGTGTTTTTAGGGCTAGGGATCATTTAGGAGCTGGTCTCCTTATGTAGACGGCAGAGCTAGGTGTAGTTAAAGCAGAGGTTATTCTCAGTTGCTGCTCTGTGCATCTTGTTGAAAGAGCAGGCTGTGGGCCTCATTTTGATAGAAGGTTTCTTGTTCTGCACTTACTGCTCCTCGGGACACTGCACGGGAGTGGTGTTGGGGTCTGGAGGGACAAATGGGACCTGCTGTGATTCCTAGTAAATGTGAACTGAACCTGTCCTAATGTACTCACATGAAATCAGACTGACTGTATATGGTTTTCTTCCCAGCTCCAATTCCAACCCACGTGCTCGGCACTAATGAACAAGAGACTGTGGGCTATTTTCCAGACGTCAGTGGCTGCAAATGAGCTGAGAACATTGCTTACTTAGGTAACGGGGTAGATGGTCTGTGATAAGGGATGTGTACTTGCATGACAATGCTTTCATGAACATTTTCTGATCTTGCCACTTCAAAGCCCTTCCTTTTCTTGGAAATTTTAAGATGACATTTTTTATTCTGGGGTTCAGACTGGAGCTGGACTTAATGTTGAACAGCTGATATAATGGGGTCCATAAAGTGTGAATAAGAACCCCACTTTTTTGTTGTTGTTTTCTAACACCGTCTGAACTTTGGTAGGCAAGAGGAAGAGTGGTTGAAAGAGTCTGTTTTTTGAGAGTAACGTATTCCCATAGCGTGTCCGTCTTTGTATAGTGAAGGTTTCCTACCYGAAGTATGATTTTGCTGGGCTGTGAGGCTGTATTGGAGTAGCAGAGGTAAGAAGTGGTGTCTTTAAAGGTAATGAAGCTGTAGCAAAACTAGTGGGAAAAGCTCATTTCTTGCTAGAACGCTGCCTGACAAAAATAGTAGCAAGTAAAGGCACTTGCAATTGGCTTTTTTATGCAGTCTTCATACGGAGCTTTTGATATTGATTGATTTCTGGGAAGCAGGACCTGAGTGCCTGTGCACTCCCATAAGCCGTGCTGCCTCCCAAAATAGGCCCACCCTTCTGCAGTTCTGCTCCTTCCACGCTTGTATAGAACAAGGAAATGCGATAGTGTGCAGATTCAGTAATTCACTGGCAACGGGTGTACGTTGGGGAGGCCTGGCGGAGGGCATGGCCCGCCAGGGCCATGGGGTCACAGGGCCCTGCTTTGATGTGCTGTGCAGTGCCGGCTGCGGGCAACGCTCCGGCAGCAGCGGCAGCAGGAGCAGCGGCAGCAGTTGCAGCAGCAGCAGCAGCAGCTGTGGCAGCAGCATGGTGCGAGCATGGGGGGCCGTGATTCTCACCCGCCTCCTCCTCCTCCTGGTGGTCCTGCAAGCCTGGGACACCCAGGCTGCTCCAAGACGAGCGCAGGGAGCAGGTAGGCAGGCAGGGGGCCATCACCCAGCCCTGAGCAGTGCGTCGTGGCATCCACCACACCTCAGCGTGGCAGCGGTGGGGCCAGGGCTAGGGCCGGGTCCGGGAGAGCAGTTGGGCCAGGGCAGGCTGGGCGAGCCAGGCAGGCACCCCCACAGGGAGGCATAAAGGGGCTGCAGCTGCTTCAGGGGCATTTTCTGGGCAAGCAGGGGGGCTGGGAGTGGTGGTGCGGAGTAAGAAACCCGGCACTGAATCCCTGTAGGGGCCTCCCTGCCACCCGGCCCTGTGCCACACTGCCCTGCCCCAGTGCAGCCTGCCCCCAATATGCTTGTCGGGCAGGGGGTGGTGAGCGAGCAACGCCGTAGGAGCCAGATGACAGCCCGCGGCAGCACTTCTCCCCGGGCTGGTTGCAGCCGTGCCAAGGGCCGTGGCTCTGCTGCTCCCTGGCTGGATCCCAGCTTTCAGCCTTGGGGATGTCCTGGAGGAGCATGCTCAGGAGATGTTGGAAAAAACAGGAGCTCGGGAAAACAGGAGCGTTTGTGCTCTAGTCCTGCAGCCCTGCTCCCCTTGGATGAACCGCAGGTCCCCAGCCTGCAGGAACACACAGGGGTGGTACTGGTGCAGCCTTTCACAGGCTCTTGTCCACAAGAAGCATGGACGATCGCTTTTTCCTCCAGTTCTTCAGTGTGGGCTTCCTCTGTGTGCGTGGAAACTTCTCTGATCTGTGCTTGATTCCAGGTGATGGCATTGGCAGTACCTATCAAGCTTCTCAGCTGGATCCTGGTTATGAACCTTGGGGACGTCCCAGAGGTAAGCTGTCTGCTTGAGGGAATAAACACTTCTGTTTTAATAGGTTATTCATGTGCAGTTTTACCTAAGATCCTCTTAAGGACTTTCAAGAGCTTTTTGTGCCTTGGGGGCGTTGCACAGATAAGTCATGAATATTTCTTTACCTGAACAGCTGCTAGGTCTTGGCAAAAAGGTCACCCATGTTCCTTTTTATCTGTGGGAACCTACACCTTTGTACGTGTCCTGTGTCATTACCCCACCCCGCTTCCAGTCACTGCAGGTCACTAAGGAAGAGGTAGATCACAACATGCAATGGAAACGTTTTTCGTCTCTGCTTGATTACAGCTGTCCCTGTAGGCAGTGGCTACTTGACTTCTCGACTTGAGCCTGTCTGTGAGCCTCAGGGCAATCCCACAGGCAAGTCCCTTGAACGAATGAGCATTTACATTTTAATTTTCTGCTCATGTGAAATTTAGCTTACTACTTTCTTGGCTAATGCTCAGGCGCGCAGAAGAGCAGAGGGGCAATGGGTCTGGCTCAGTGATGTGCCCTGGGGGGCTCTGCCTTGTGAAGCTGTCTTTGCCAGCTGCTCCCCCCCTGCACTGCTTCCAGTGCTGGCTGCAAAGCCAGCAGGCATGTTGAGGTTGAGTTTAGAGCTGATGTGAGCTCCAGGGAGTCCTTTCTCTCAACAGCTCCATGCCTGGTTAGCGGCCACTGCAGGCACCCGGTAAATGTTTGCAAGATGCTCCTGAGTGGAAGGGAGAGAGGAATGCTCTGGAGTAATCCCGTGTTTGAATTGCATTCACTGTCGTTCAGATCTGAAGGAAGTATATTGAAATATTTCACGGCAGCTGCTCTGTCCTGTGTTCATTTACAGATGTGGCTGCAGGTGATGGTTATCCAGCTTCCTGGCTGGGTTCCAGGGCTGACCTGCAGGSAGGTCGCGTGGGTACGTCATAGCTTTTTCCTTCCTTTGAGAGCTGCCAGCTCAAAGTCCAAAGTCAGCTAGGCGCCTCTGCAGGTGTGAGAATACAGACCTGCATGTGTGTGCCATGTCATTACGTGACCCCTTAATGTTCTGCTATTCAGTTATGACGATGTAGATCAGAACGTGTGATGGTAACTTCTTGTGGGTGTTTGGTTGCAGATGCGGCCAGAGGGAGGGCTTTTCCAGCTCCTCGGCTGGATCCCGTGCTGGATCCCAGCTGGCATCCCAAGGGTGAGTAGTCAGTCTTTATTGATTTCACAGAATAAGCACTCATTTTCAATATTTTATTCATGTGAAATGTACCTTCATACTTTCTATTAATGTCCTCGAAGAGGAAAGTATAAAGCTAAAATAGGGAAGTATTCCCAAAAGATATCTGAAGTTCCAAAGGAAATCCTGAAAGACTTGGAGAAAGCAGCATTTCACTCTGTTAACTGTATGACTTGGGAAGCTGAGGTTTTAAATTCACGTATGGACGTGCTGTAGCCTACACAGCAGGAAGGGATCAATCAGAGCCTCACTGCAGTGACACTCAGTTTCACGCCTTGCGTGGGCTGGTGAGCCACAGAGATGCTCCAGCACAGCGTCTGCTACTGGTTGTTGTTCAAGCGGAGTCCCAGAGGCAGCTGCTGCCCCAGTTGTACTATTACTGGCCAGAGCTGCTTTGTGCAGACGCTGGTATCCAGGTGTCAGGAACCGGCATGTGCTGAATTTGTGTTCAGCTCATGCACAGCCCAGCTTGCAGCTGGGCAAGTTCAAGGCGGGAATGATATCCCAAGAAATCTTGGCTGCCCTTTCCTAAWGTTGGAAGTCAGGTGCAGATGCTGATTCTGCAGGCATTTCTGTTTGTGTTTGATTTTCAGCCTGCAGACCGATGGCTGTGGTAGGACGAGTGTGACTGTTGGTGGTGCTCCCGGAGTGCGTGAGGGTCTTGCGGAGGAGCTAATTGCTCATGAGCCATGAGAGGGCCAGCACCCTGCCAGACGCTGGAGGGGAGAGAGCTCTTGGGCGGCAGAGAGGATGCGCAGGCAGATTTGGGTGGCTGGGACTGGCAGACTTTGCCTGGGCTGCAGGCGGGATCAAATCCCTGGCCAGGATCGGAGCGGCCCAGGCTTCACAGCCTGGTCCAGCCCCATTGCTCTCCTTGATGTCTGCGGACTCTCGGTGACACCTCGGGGTCAGGGGTGGGTCAGAGCTGGACACCCAGCTTGAGGCTGGACACCTAACTTGAAGGTGGCCTTGAGTGGTTCATTTGTTTAATTCAGTCTTGGGTGGTTTAGCTCTCCGTTTCTAATTGCATTTCAGAAGAATTTGCTGTGGTTTTCCTCTTGTTTTGGGGGACAGTGGGCTCCTCACTGCCGCTTGTGAAATTGCCCAGAACATGGTTGCAAGAGCTTGGGGTTCAGTCCACTGTGTGTGTCTGTTATCCTTCCTGGGTGATGGAGTTGGCATGGTGGGATGTGCTTCTCAGAAGGGCTCTTTCCCCAGCTGAACTGGCTGCAGCTTTTTCCCATCCTCTTTGAAGGAAGTAATTTAGCATTATCTTGCAGTTTGCCAAAAATGCACTACATGTAATATGAACAAGAAGATCACATGCAATTTCCTGGTTTCCCAGCAAGTCAGGTTTTGCTCTCAGTACTGGTAAAGTGGAAAGTGTCACGTGCTTAATTTTTTTCTCTCTGAGTGACACATTGTTTGGACTAGATGCACTCCCAAAAGCCCAGGCTTTGTTTCTAAGCTTTATTAATGTGTTTGGAGAGTATTGCCTCCTGAAGGTATCGTGTTCCTGATGAGGAACGGTTACTTCTAATTAAACTGGGTTACTTCTAATTAAACTGTGCCACTTTCTTTCTAGAGACAGACTGTGAGACTGCGCAGAAGGAGGCCTTTCACAAGGGAAGCAGTCACACAGTGCCAGTCTCAGGAAGAAAGAGAGGCAATGCAAGAAACCGGCATGCCAGGTAATTGCTGTCCTGTGGTCGGCTGGTGTCACCAGTCAGAATCACTGTGTGCCTGCAGGCTCTTCCCCCGGAGCCCGCTCTTGCATGTCCTGTCAGCAGCCAAACCCGGAAGTGTTAGTGCAGAGAAGGGTTGTCAGAGAAGCCAGGAGCGGCTCTCTGAGGACAACTGTCATCTCTGGTGTGTGGAGGTTATTGCCAGCAGCATGCCAGAGAGATGCTTGTAGACCTCTCTGGATGCGGTTAGAGATTGCTCACCTCCCACCACACCCAGTTCCCTGGAATTTAGGAACTTTGCCCATTTGGGAATGAGGCCACCTGAGGGCTACAACCCAGCTCTGTGCCCCACTGTCCCGGGGCCAGCCTTCCCCCAACGTGCACATCAGGGCCAGGGGTGACAAGCACATGGCACCGCAGTAGCCAGCCAGTAGCCCATGGGCTGGATCCCATCTCTCAGCCTTGGGGACGTCCTGGAGGGGAGTGCTCGGGAGATGTCTGCTTGGGGAAACRGGAGCATTTCTGCTGTATCCCTGCAGTGCTCTCCTTGGATGAACCGCAGGTCCCCAGCACACAGCCCTGGTCTGCAGCCTGGAGGAACAGACAGGGGTAGCGGTGGTGCAGCTGCTCACTGGCATGCAGGCTCTTCTCCACAAGAAGTTTAAGCAATCCTTCTTGTCCTCTGGTGCTAAGACACCAGAGCCAGAGGCACCAACCACTGAAAAAAAAATCTCTTGGGCATGTGAAGTACACTGTGAGATTATCTGTAGTGCAGAGCACAGTAACTTGTGGCATTGTCTCTTCTCCTCCAGGGACGGATGCTGGGAAAAAGGCTGAGGCTGCCAGTCATGATGAGCTGCGCAAGTACTATATCCCAGTGACTGCAGCAGCCTTAGGTGTGCTGCTGCCTGGGACAGTGGTATCTTGCATAGCCATTTCACAGCTGAGGAAGAGACCCGTGAGTTGGCTTTCCCCCAGAGTTATTTATTGCTGCAGTTGGCAATGAATTATTTGCAGTTAGAGTATCCTGGAGTGCCAAGGCAGCTGCTGGCAGTACTCTGCTGAGATTTCTGCTGTAAGATGTTTAACTGGCCTCTTAATTCATATCAATGAGTAGTCTTTTCTGAAACTCATTGGTACAGAAGGACCCAGAGAGACGAAGAAGCACTGGGACAAGCCAATACTGACTCTGCCTGGAAAAGTGAAGATCAAACTAGAGATGAAGGCAAAGCAGAGTCAGGAGAAGGAACAGAAAAGGGTGAGATTGCCCAAGCAAATGAGATTTTCAAYAACAGCTCCAGCCCATCACCATGGACCTTTGCAGCAGAGCTTGCCCAGCTGTACAGGAATGTGAGCGCAGAGCCCTCACCTCTGCCTCCTTGTCCCAGCTGCTCTCTCACTGTCGGTGCCTCTTCACTGGGCACCTGGATTTCTCTGGACTCACCTCAGCCTAACCCCTTCTGGTGTCCCTGTTACCAGTACCAACAGGGATACTGTACATCAGAAGATGATGCTTTTTAGAATAAATAATAAATATATTTTGGCCAAAAGCAGCAAGTCCTTGGCTGCTTTGGCCGTTTCTGTCGGGGTATAATGCACAGATCTGAGACCAGCGCTGGATCTGTGAGAGAAGCTGTCAGAGACCTGCACTCCAGTGAGGGACCCCTTTGTCCCAGCATCAGTCTGGTTTCCCAGCTGGGGCCGTCAACAAGGCCTTCATCCACCAGAATGGGGACATGCTGGTGAGACTTGAGGTGTGAAGGGTCATCCTTAGCTTGCTTGGGATGCTGCCCTGAATCAGGATGGACTGGGCAGAGAGGGAAGGAGGTGCTGGGAAGGGTGGCCGTCCAGCACTGAGCATGTCAAGGAGGGCTGACGTGGTGGCAGAGGCTGTGGGGCTGGAGCAGTGCCCCCCACCCCAGACCTTGGAGATGATAAATGAGTGGAAAGCTGGAGCGGGCCTGGGTGGGAGAGGGAGTGAAAGGAATGTGTTATTAGTAACCAGGCTGGCATTAAAAATGGAACAGAGTATAATGAAATAATAACAATAATAATAATAATACTGTAAAAGAAAAAGGTTAAGCTTTGCAGGTGGTCAACAAARGGGAGGAACACCTTTGGAATACATCTAAAGTCACGCTGGCCGAATACAGCGGATCCTGTTAAGGCCGATGTGGAGTCTGACATGCAAGGGTCTTCTCAGAGCACGTCAGATGACACAAAGGACAGACCACAAAGCCAGTCTTACCACAACTCTGCTCTGCAGTTGTGACTGAAGGGTGCAGGAGCCAGGCAGAAAAGGCTTTATACATTGTTCTAGGCTGCCTTGCTGGGCATTATGAGCACCTCATCCCAGCGTTCCTCCTCCTGTGCGGAGTACCCCATATCACCCAGTCTGCCCAGCTGCTGACCTGAGTGCCTGTGCATTCCCATACACAGTGCTGTATCTGTGCCTGCAGGCTCTTCCCCCCGTGCCCGCTATTGCACATGGTGTCAGCAGCCAAACCTGCAACTCTCAGTACAGAGAAAGTGGTCTAGAAGATGCCAGGAATGGCTCTCTGAGGAYGACTGTCGTCTCTGGTGTGTGGAGGTTATTACCAGCAGTGTGTCAGAGAGATGCTTGTAACCCTCTGTGGATGCGGTGAGATACTGCTCACCTCCCACCACACCCAGTTCACAGGAATTTCAGAACTTTGCTATTTTGGGAACAAGGCCATCTGAACCACGTTCAGTAGATGATGGGAAATGTGACTCTTGATCGAACGTACCTCCCTCAGTACCTGCATCCCAGAGCTTGCCGTGAGTCCCCAGAGGCCCTAGGCACAACAGAGGGGGATCCCTCCTGTGAACTGAGGTCCAAAGTCCGCACTGGTGGATCAGRCACTGTCCTTCTGCATCCCCTGTGCCTGAGCCATGCTGAGGCTTTACTTTTCTCTGATTCCTGGCAGTGCTGTCCAACCCCAGGGAAGCCCACCACACTGGCATATATGAATTTTTTCAAGAGTCCAGGTACTGAGCAGTCTTGCAGGGGGCTGTAAGTGGGAGACAAGTCCTGAAAACTGGAGGTTTTCTGCCATAAAAGTGAGGGTTTAGACCCTAAAAACAAAAGTGTGTGTCCTAAAAAAAGGCTATTGTTAATAAAAGACAAGTTTGGACCCCTATAAATAAGGCTTTGGACTCTAAAAATGAGGCTTTGGACCTTCAAAGTCAGGCTTTGGGCCTTAAAAATGATGCTCTGGGCCCTTGAAATGAGTCCTTGGACCTTAAAAGGGGGTTTTGGAACTTATAAATGAGGGTTTGTACCCTAAAAGTGAGGCTTTGGGATCTAAAAATGAGGCTTTCACCCCTAGAATCAAAGCTTTGGACTCTAAAAATGAGGCTTTGGGATGTAAAAAGGAGGCATTGGGCCCTAAAACAGGGGTTTGGACCCTAAAAATGAGGGTTTGGACACTCAAGATGTGGCTTAGACCCTCAAAACAACTGGCTGGATCCTAAAATTGCTGCTTTGGAGCCTGAAAGTGAGGCTTTGGAAACTCAAAATGTGGCTGTGGACTCTCAAAAGGAGACTTTGCAAACTGAAACAGAGCCTTTGGACCATAAAAATGAGGCTTTGGAGCCTAAAAAGAGACTTTGGACCCTAAAATGAGGCTTTGATCCCTAAAAGTGAGGCTTTGGGCCATAAAAATGTGGGTTTGGGCCCTAAAAATGAGGCTTTGGGTCCTAAGATGAGGGTTTGGGCCTTAAGATGAGCATTTGGACCATAAAATGAGGGGTTGGATGCTAAAAATGAGGCTTTGGGCCCTAAAAGAGGGGTTTGGACCCTAAAAATGAGGGTTTGGACACTCAAGATGCGGCTTGGACCCTCAAAACGACTGGCTGGATCCTAAAAATGGCGCTGCTCTCTAAAAATGAGATACCTGCTCCTGCACCTGCAGCACCCCTGGCCCAGCCCTGGCTGCCCCTGGCCCGTCTCTCACCCGTTTCTCCTCAGGCTGCTCAGCTTCCACCTTCCGTTGCGTTCCCCTCCTCCTCCTCCACCTGTTTCTTCTTGTTGCCTCCCACTCTTCCTGTTACCTCCTGTTGCCTCCTCCTCAGCCTTCTTCTGCCTCCTGTTCACTCCTCCTCTTGACTCCTCTTGCCTCCTCCTCTTTCTCCTCCTTGTCTTGCCTCCTGTTGTCTCTTCCTCCTTCTCTTGCCTCCTGTTGCCTCCATCTATTCCTCCTCCTCCTGTTGCCTCCTTGCCTCCTCTTTCTCTTGCCTCCTGTTGCCTCCTGTTGCCTCCTGTTGCTTCTTCCTCCTCCTCCTTTTCTTACTCCTCTTGCCTCCTATCGCCTCCCATTGTCTCCTGTTTCTTCATGTTGCTTTCTCCTCCTCCTGTTGCCTCCATTTGATCCATTTGCCTTCTATTGCCTCCCCTTCCTCCTACTCCTGTTGCCTGCTGTTGCCTCCTCCTTATCCTCCTCCTGTTGCCTCCTGTTGCCTCCTTCTCCTCCTCCGCCTGTTTCCTCCTTTTTCCCTGTTTCCTTCTCCTCCTCATGTTGCTTCTTATTGTTTCATGTTGCCTCCTTCTCCTCCACCTGTTTCCTCCTGTGGCCTCCTGTTGCTCCCTCCTCGTGTTGCCTCATGTTTTCTCCTGTTTCCTTCTGTTGCTTCTTTTTGCCTCCTCCTCCTTTTCCTCCTGTAACCTCCTGCTGTTTTCTCCTCCGCCTCCTCTTGTCCCTCCTCTTCATTTTCCTCCTCTGCCTTCTGTGTCTTGTTGCCTCCTCCTCTTCCTGTTATACCTCCTGTTGCCTCCTTCTTCTCCTCCTCTTGACTCTTGTTGACTCTTGTTGCCTCCTGTGCCTCATGCTCTTCTTCCTCCTGTTGCTTCTTGTTGCCTCCTGTTGCCTCTTCCTCCTCTTCCTCTTGTTGCCTCTTGTTGTCTCCTGTTGCCTCCTGTGTCCTCCTTTTTTCTCCTCTTACTCCTCCTCCTTTTGCCTTCAGTAGCCTTCTCCTCCTCCACCTCCTCCGCCTCCTCCTMTTCCCCCTCCTCCTCCCCGTCCTCTGCCTTCTTTCTCCTCCTATTGCCTCCTCCTTCTCCTCCTCCTCTTGCCTACTTTTGCTTCTTCCTCCTCCTCCTGTTGCCTCCTGTATCCTCCTGTTTCCTTATTCTCTTCCTCCTCCTCTTGCTTCCTGTTGCCTCCTGTTGTTTCCTGTGGCCTCCTTCTTATCTTCCAACCTGTTTCCACCTGTTTCATCCTTTTGCCTCGTTTTGCCTCCTCTTGCCTCCCCTCCTCCTCCTCCTGTTGCCTCATATTGCCTCCTGTTACCTCCTGTTGCCTCCTTACACCTCCTACTCCTCTTCCTCCTGTTGCTATCTCATCCTCCTCCTCCTTCTCCTCCTTCTACTTCTCTTCCTGTTACCTCCTGTTGCTATTTCCTCCTCCTGTTGCCTCTTCCTCCTCCTCTCGCCTCCTGTTGCCTCTTGTAGCTTCCTCCTCCTTCCCCTCTTCATGTTTCCTCCTCTTACCTCCTCTTGCCTCCTCCTCCTCCACCTTTTCTTCCTTCTCCTGTAGCCTCCTGTGGCCTCCTCCTCCTGTTGCCTCCTTTTGCCGCCTCCTCCTTCTGCCTCCTCCTTCCCCTGCTTCCTCCTATTGCCTCCTGTTGCCTCCTTCTGCCTCCTATTGCATCCTGTTGCCTACTCGTTCCTCCTGTTGCCTCCTCCTCCTCCTTTGCCTGTTGCCTCTTGTATCCTCCTGTTGCCTTCTCCTCCTCCTGTTGCATCCTCCTCCTCCTGTTGAATCCTCTTCCTCCTCCTCCTCCTCCGCCTGTTTCCTCCTGTTGCCTTCTCCTCCTCCTCTTGCCTCTTATTGTCACATGTTGCCCCGTCCTCCTCCTGTTTCCTCCTGCTGGCTCCTGTTGCCTCCTCCTCCTGTTGCCTCATGTTTTCTCCTGTTTCTGTCTGTTGCTTCCTTTTGCCTCTTCCTCCTCTTCCATCCTGTTGCCTCTTGTTGTCTTCTGTTGCCTCCTGTGTCCTCCTTTTTACTCCTGTCCTCTTCCTCCTATTGCTTTCAGTAGCCTCCTCTTCCTCATTTTGCCTCCTGTTGCCTCCTCCTCTTGCCTCATTTTGCCTCCTCCTCCTCCTCCCCCTCTTGTTGCCTCCTGTTGCCACCTCATGTTGCCTCCCTTTTGTCTCCTGTTGCTTCCTCCTCCTCCTCTTCCCGTTGCTTCCTATTGCCTCCCGTTGCCTCTTCCTCATATTCCTGTTGCCTCCTGTTGCCTCCTGTTGCCTCCTCCTCCTCTTGCCTCCTCTTGCTTTCTTTTCTATCCTCCTTCTCCTCCTGCCTCCTCTTACCTCCTTGTTCCTCCTCCTCCTTTTGCCTTCTGTTGCCTCCTGTTGCTTACTCCTCCTCCTGTTGCCTCATGTTGCCGCCTCCTCCTTTTGCCTCCTCCTCCTCCATCTCTTCCTGTTGTCTCCTCCTCCTCCTCCTCTTGCCTCCTCCTCTTGCCTCCTCATGCCTCCTGTTACCTTCTTCTCCCCTTCCTCCTCCTCCTCATTCTCCTGTTGTCTCCTCCTCCTTCTCCTCCTCCTATTTCTGTGTCCTGTTACCTCCTGCTTCCTCTTCCTTCTCCTGCTGCCTCCTGTTGCCTCCTATTGCCTCCTCCTCCTCCTGTTGCCTTGTCTTGCCTCCTCCTCTTCCTCCTCCTCTTGCCTCCTGTAACCTGCTGTTGCCTCTTCTTACCGTTGCTTCCAATTGCCTCCTCCTCCTTCTTTTGCCTCCTCTTGCCTCCTGTTTCCTCCTCCTCCTCTTCTTGCCTCCTGTAACTTCCTCTTGCCTCCTGTTGCCTTCTCTTCTTCCTTGTCCTGTGTCCTCCTGTTGCCTCCTCTAGCCTACTGTTTCCTTTTCCTCCTGTTGCCTCCTTTTGCCTCCTCCTCCTCCTGTTGCTATTTGTTGCCTCTTGTTCTCTCCTCTTCCTTCTCTTGCTGCCTCCTGTTGCTTCTTCCTCCTCCTTCTCCTGTGGCCTCCTGTTGCCTCCAATTTCCTCATCTTCATTCTCCTTTTCCTCATCCTCCTCCTCATCCTCTTGTTGCCTCCTGTTGACTTCTTCTCTTCCTCCTCTTGTTGCCTCCTGCAGCCTCATGTTGCCTCCTCCTCTTCCTGTTGACTTCTCCTCCTCCTCCTGTTTCCTCCTATTGCCTCCTCTTTCCTCCTGTTGCCTCTTGTTGCCTCCTCCTCCTGTTGCCTCCTGTTGCCTTTTCTTGCCTCCTCTTTCCTCTTCCTGCCTCCTCTTGCCTCCTCTTGCCTCTTCTTGCCTCCTGTTGCCTTCTCCTCCTCCTCTTTCCTCCATTTTCCTCCTTTTTCCTCCTTCTCTTCTACCTTCTGTTGCCTCCTGTTTCCTCCTCATCATTTTATTCCTCCTCTTCCTGCTCCTCCTCTTCTCCCTCCTTGTCCTCCTCCTGTTGAATCCTGTTGCTTCATCCTACTCCTCCTCTTGCCTCCTCCTCCTCCTTTTCCTCCTTATGCTCCTCCTCCTCCTCCTCCTCCTCCTCTTCCTCCTCCTCCTCWTCCTCCTCCTCCTCCTCCTCCTGTTTCTTCCTGGTTCCTCCTGTTTCAACCTCTTCCTTGTTGCCTCCTGTTGCTTCCCCCTATTCCTCCTGGTTTAGGTTTTTGTGAATGGTCAGAATACGGGTGTTACATGGTGATTGGCATTCTTTTAATATCCCTTGGTATAAAAAGCTTTGGATTAGGGGTGATACCCCTTCAATGGGACCCCTAAGGGCTGTGGCTAGCAAGGGAACTTTTTCCTCCTGTTGTTTTTTCCCCTCATTTTCTCCTGTTTATCCTCCCTGCCATTAAAGGCAAAAGTCACTATGCTAACAATTTAATCTGTTCCTTTCCCTTGCCATCCTGGAGCACATCTGGAAAAAAATTTGCAGATGTTAGGAGCGGATTGGTCGACAAGAAGGGAAACAAATAATGATTGTTTTTCAGGATTTTCAGGGTTCACCCCTCTACATTCTAATTTGTGCAGCTAATTGAACATAGAAATGGGATGGGTGCTTTGTTGACCCTTGCTGACATTCCCTCACTTTACTCCAACTTGTTGTTTTCTGTCCTGCTTTCTCCAGGGATTCTAAAAGTCCATCTCTACATTGTCTCAAGGTGTTCCTCCCTTCTTCTCTAGTATGATCCCACCCCAGGTTGGCCCTTGGCCATGGTCTTCTCCCAGCGGCTTCTGCAGCCCATCTTTGATTATGCTCCTGGATTCGTATACGTCCATCTGGGGTAAACACTGATTCAAATAATTGCTGGACGTCTGCCCAAGTTGGATCATATGCTCTGAGGATACGCCGAATAGTGTGGACTTTTCTGGGTCATCTCTGAGCCTGGGCTTCTGTTGTTGCCATAAGATTAAACCATTAGGGCTAAAAGGAACATGAACAGTACCTAAACTCAATTGTCCAGGAACCTGTCCGGGTCCTACTACAACTTGTTTTAAAGGACCCTGAATCTCCAGTGCACTGGGAGATTCAGAGTCCTTAGGGTTGGGGGAAAATTGAGGGGGTTTAGTTTGTAAAAACTCCCCATTCACCTGACCTGGACAGTTGAGCAAAGGTGGGGGGCATTTCTTTTGCCAGGTGTAATTTTTCCAAAGATACAAATAATGCATCTGTCCTGGGAAATGGTTCTCTAATTGTAGATGCAAAAACTGCTGTCTATCCTTATCCAGACTGCCCATCTTGGGCCACTCTTGGTCTGTATTTTCAACAGAGGTCACCTCAGGCCACTTTAATTGGCATAATTGTAATGCCCTTTTTTCTCGAGAGGCCATGAGTTCCATCTATTTTCCGCCACTCCTTTGGAACATCTTCTGTGGCCAACCTCTTCACTAAACTAAGTCCTCCTCCCATCATGAATGCACCTCTTTTAACGCCCCAAAAAGGTTCTTCTACTCGCTGCCCCCTGTATTCAAAATCCCAGGTGAACTCACCTTCTTGTTGGTAGCGGGTCGTTGAATCGCAGGGGAGTGTAGCGACATGGTGAATTGGGTGAGTCGGCAGTGTCCCGTCTGGGGTGCCAACTGTAAAAGTCAGTTCTTCGCGGGCTGAGGAGGGAGACAAGGACGCTTAGCACAGAATTACCAAGGGAATTTATTCTCTCATTTTAGCTATGCACATAGCGGTGCCCCAACCTAATGCATGGGGGACCCCGATACAGAGGAAAGAAGGGTTTATATATGTTACAATACAGTTGTGTAGACCAATCAAATTACTTATGTTAAGGGATGGGCTAATCAGTCACTATTGCTCGTGTAATTGGTATGTACTTGTCCCATGCAGGATCAGTAAATGCTTGTCCTGTGCAGGTGGTACACACTTATGGTCAGTGTTGTGTTAATCTTCATTGTTCTAAACTAATGTCCCATGCAGGTGGTGGGGTTTATCCTGGATTCTGGCCAGTTGTGGTTCTGGCCGTGGTTATACACCTGGTTTCATTGAAGGGTGAATCTTCTATTGTTTTGTCATTGATATGGGGCATTCTCAGCTGGCAAGAGCTGGCTTAGGTTGGGTGTTCGGGTCATATCGACACTGTGGTAAGAGCTCATAGTCTCAGGCCGAGTTTGTTCTTCTAAGCAAATCATATTGCAGTTAACATCTTGCCTTTCACAGCCCCAGCTCTGAGCTCCTTGGCCCTTTGAGGAGGCAGAAGGAGGGCAGGGACTGTGAGAACCAGACACAGAGGCCAGAAGAGGGGAGGGCAGAGGCAGGCGAGGCGGTGCTGGGGTGGAAGGTGATATTGCTGAGGTGTGGTGAGGTCACTGGTGTGGGAGGAAGCTGATTGGTCAGGAGCAGCAGGTCACTAAGGAGCTCAGTGCCTGCCAGTGACAGCGCAGGGAAACGAGGGCTGGTGGGGCAGAGGAGAGGCAGGCTGGGGGGATGGCAAGGGGCCAGCAGCGAGGTGATGACTGGGGCGGGGTCTAGTGAGGTCACATCTGCCAGAGTTGCTGATAGCGTAGGAGCAGGCACGTGGCTTGGCTATTCCTTATGAGGTCACCTCTGTCCCTGCAGGTGATAGGCCAGCAGCATGCAAATGGCTTGGAATTTCCTCGTGAGGTCACTCTGTCCCTGCAGATGATAGGCCAGCAGCGGGCTGGTGGCTGGGTGGTGCTTGTGAGGTCACTTCTTCCTGAGACCCTGATAGGCCAGCAGCAGGCTGGTGAGGTCCCTTCAGCTGGAGCTGCTGCTCGGCCAGTGGCAGGCCGGAGGGGCATTGCCAAGTCTCTCCTCTCCACTGTGGCCCCCACCTTGCTCCTTCTTCCCCCAGCTTTTATTGCTGAGCACGACGTCATAGCGTATGGAATACCTCTTTGGTCTGTTGGGGTCAGCTGTCCCGGCTGTGTCCCCTCGCAACTTCTTGCCCACCCCCAGCCTACTTGGTGGTGGGTCAGAGTGAGGAACAGAGAAGCCCTTGATGCTGTGCAAGCACTGTTCAGCAATAGCTGAAACACCCATGTTTTATCAGGACTGTTTTGGTCACAAATCCAAAACACAGCACCATATGGGCTGCTATGAAGCAAATTAACTCCACCCCAGCCAAAACCAGGTCAGTGAAGCACGTCCTACTTGTACCATGAGAGCGACACAAAGCAGAGAGTGTTCGGTAACATGGGAGGGGCTGTTTTATCCCACAGGCTTTTGATCCCATCTCTTGAAAACAGCCCGACTGCAGCCAACCCCAAAACCCCGCCTGCCAGGACTAGCTCGCAGTAGCAGAGACATGTAGGTGCAGGGGGCAGATGCAAAATTTGGAAAAGGACTGGTGAGAAAGGGGGTGACTCTTTCTCAGGACAAGAGAGGAAATCTCCTACCTCTCTCCCCAGCTGTGCCATCTCCCTGCTGGTGTCATAATGGACCTCCAAATGACATGGGCTGATGTCACAGGGGGATGCACTGCATCACAGGGAGGTCTTCCCAGCACCACGGCAGTGCCAGCACTTCCCAGCAAGGCTTAGGTGCTGCTGGGCACTGCTCAGGGGCTCCTCACGGCTGCCCTTCAGAGCTGCTCCACAGCCAGGAGTGGGGTCGGGAGGCAGCGGGACTGCACTCGGGGACCCTTGCTGATAGGCAGGACCCTTACTGACAGGCAGAGCAGGGGCACATTGGAAAGGAGTTTTGGGTGAGGAGCCGGGGAAAAGCGTCCCTTTTCCTGAGCTGAGGGCAAGCAGCAAGCGCAATGGAGGGCTGCCGCACCATGGCTGTCAGCTCAGAGCTGAGCTGCTTGTTCCCCACACTCCTGCAGCTCTCCACCAAGGGTGAGGGTTTCAGGAGCTCCTTCCTGAGGGGTCACACCRGGGCTGTCAGCTGTCAAAAGCTGTAATTGCTGGGCTGTGGGGGTGGCTGGACAGGGCTGGAGGCTGCCACAAGAGCCCTGCCTGAGGGCCCCACCAGGCTTGGGGCACAATGTGGCTGCCAGGACTGCATGCCCTGAGCACCGAGTCTCCTGTGGGCATGGTTTGGTCCCCTCAAAAGGGAGGACCATTCAAGGCCAGCTTTCTCTGGGAGCTGGCAGTCTGAAATGGGGGCACAGCCCAACTCYACAGCCATGGCAGTGTTTTTCTGGGCTGTTTGTGTACACCAGCATCTGTCATCCCCAGGGCAAGGAGCTTGCCGAGAGTCTGTGAGCTGGCCAGCCCAGAGCCTGAGACCTCTTTCCCTTGCTTTCCAGAGATCGTGGCTCTCTGGGAAGCTGTGTCTGATTACAGCCTGGGACAGCTGAAGTTGGACAAGGTGGACTGGCGTCCTGGTCCCCCTTGCCCTGCAGGGGTTCAGTCCTCCTGAGAGCCTGGGCCCAGAAGAGCAATCCCTCCCTGAGCATTGCGATAGCACACTGATACCACCCTGTGTGCCCAGAGCAGCTTCTTGGCCAACCAGGAGAGAAAGCAAGTCCAGCCAGTTTGAGAAAGCATTCGGCACCTCCTAGAGCTTCACTCTTCCCTGTGGTCAGAGTGGAGAGACCAAGCAGAGAGATAGGGGATGATGCTGGGTCCATGCCAAGGATGTCTTTTTGTCTTTTCCCTGGGCAGGGTGTCTTGGTTGCAGGACTCGGAACCTTCGCTACAGTCCCAGAGCTATTCCATGGCAAACGAGTGGTGTTTGTGGTTCACAGACCCATCTTCCAGCWGGACATTGATGAGTTATGGCTGCCGAAGCTTGTGTTCCCCACAGTGATTATCCCTGGTGAGAAGGCAGCGGCCACCCTCCGCTTTCCCCCTCCACGTCTAGGGGCATGCTCCCTGTTCCTTGGAAAGGGCTGGGAGAAGTAGACAATTGCCACCGAAGGTTGGGGGACAGCTTGAGCTCCCCCAGAACAAATGACTTCCCAAAAGCTGTCGCTATAAATGACCTTTTCTCAAGAATTTTGTTATGAATCTTGCATGGAAATTTGGCCTGCTGTGGCAGTGACAATGTTCCTCCGCCTTGCAGAYGATGTCAAGATCAAACTGCTGAAGTACAAGCAGCTGTCGTAAGCCACCTTCTTCCTGTGGCACGTGGTGGAGAACTGTGTGCAAGAATGTCTCCCRAGACTAAGGGGACAGACAGGTTCTTTTAGGGATCCTGGGTAGAATGATGACGACACTAAATTATAGTTATAATTAAGYTTTATTTTCTTAACAGGATACTATGGTTAGTATAGCACAGAATTTATGATTAGAACAGCATGGGATTTCTACAAGCAGAATCAATGTAGTACAATTGATAAGTAGTGTAATACAGAATTTATAATACAACTTAACTTATAATTTCTAATGACCTGGATCCGAACTTAACTTCACTTACGATTTTTAATCACCTGGACCCTCGGCAGATCAGGTCAAATCTTAATACATGGCTTGCTATATCAATCATAATCTAGACTCAGAAATCATATAAAAGAATACGAGTCCCTCACTCAGTCCTCGGAGGAAGCAGACGATGGTGGAGGCATCCCTGGCCACCGGGTGGTCACAGGTCTCACTGTCCCACAGCAGTTCTGGTCCAAGTTCCCCACTTAGGATTTGTAACTGCTTGATTTTATAGACAGTGCTCTGTGTGCTGTTGCACTTCCCTGTTCTGTGACGGCGTCATCAACAACACCTGGTTGGCTGGGTGCCTGGGATGTTAAGGCTGGTGAGGAAGGGAGTAATTGGCCTGACACCCAGAAACCTTGAGGCCCGTAGGGACAGCAAGAATAAATCTGTTTGGTTTGTCTGCTTGGTTGACAGGACTTTCAGGGCCTGATAATGAGGGTAAGGGAACAAATACGTGACCTGCTCGGTCAGAGAGAATGTCTGCCTGCCTCATAAAATGGCATTAGTGATGATAAAACATTGCCAGGGGTTGAGAGCAGGGGGCACTGGCCACAGAAGGCAAAAGGAAGAAACAGCAATAGGAGGCAACAGCAGGAAACAGGACGAAAAAAAGGAACAGGAGGCAAAAAGATGAGGAGGAAGAGACAACATGAGGAAAGAGGAGACAACAGGAGGAGGAGGAGGAGAAGGAGGCAGCAAGAGACAACAGCATGAGGAGAAGGAGGAGGAGGCAGCAGGAGACAACAGCATGATGATGATGAAGAGGAGGCAGCAGGAGACAACAACATGACGAGGAGGAGGAGGAAAAGGAGAAGGCAGGAGACAACAGCATGATGACGAGGAGGAGAAAACGGAGGAGGAAGAGGAGGAGAAGGAAGAGGAGGAAGAGGAGGAGGAGGAGAGGAGAAGGAGGCAGCAGGAGACAACAGCATGGCAAGGAGGAGGAGGTGGAGGAGGAGGAGAAAGCATGAGGAGGAGGCAGCAGGAGACAAGAGAAGGGTGTGGAGGAGGCAGGAGACAACAGCATATTAAGGAAGAGGAGGAGGAGGGGAGAAGGAGGAAGATGAGGAGGAAGATGCAGCAGGAAAAAACAGCACAGGGAGGAGGAGGTGGAGCAGGAGGAGGAGGCAGGAGATAACTGCATGACAAGGAGGACGAGGAGAAAGATGATGACGAAGAGGACAAGGAGGAGGAGGACAAGGAGGATGAGGACGAGGATGAGAACGAGGAGGAGGAGGAGGAGGCAGCAGGAGACAACAGCATAATATGGAGGAGAAGGCAGCAGGAGACAACCGAATGATGAGGAGGAAGAAGAGGAGAAGGAGGAGGAGAAGGACATGGAAGAGGAGGAGGACGAGGAGGCAGACGGAGTCAACAGCGTGACAAAGAGGAGGAGCAGGTGGCAGCAAGAGACAATAGCATGACAAGGATGAGGAGGAGGAGTAGGAGGAGACAAAAGCATGACAGTGAGGAGGAGGAGAAGGAGGAGGAGGAGGAGAAGGAGAAGGAAGGGAGGAGGAGGATAATGAGGATAAGGAGGAGGAGGAATTGAAGGAGGAGGAGGAAGAGGGGGATATAAAAGGAGATATGGAGGAGGAGAAGAAGGAGGTAGGAGACAAAAGCATGACGAGGAGGAGGAGTAGAAGGAGGAGGAGGAGGAAGAGGAGGAGAAAGAGAAGGAAGAGGAGGTTGCAGGAGAAAACAGCATTATGAGGAAAAGGAGGAAAAGGCAGGAGACAAGCATGATGAGAAGGTGGAGGGGGAGGAGGAGGAGGAGGATAAGGAAGAGGAGGAACATGTATCAGGATATAACAGCATGACGAGGATGAAGAGGAGGAGGAGGAGGAGAAGGAGGAGAAGGAGATGGTGGAGGAGGAAGACACAGCACGAGACAACAGTATGACAGAGGTGAGGAGGAGGAGGATGATGATGAGGAGGCAGCAGGACAGAACAGCATGACGAGAAGAAGGAAGAGGAGTAGTAGTAGGAGGAGAATAAGGAGGATGAGGTGCCAGCAGGATATAACAGCATGAGGAGGAGGAGGATGACGACGACGATGAAAAGGAAGAGGAGGAGGAAGAGGAGGAGGAGGAGGCAACAGGAGACTACAGCATGATGAGGAAGAGGAGGACTAGGAGGATGACAAGGAGGAGGAGGAGGCGGCAGAGGAGGAGAAGGAGGTGGAGGAGGAGGAAGAGGGAGGAGACAATAGCAAGACAAGGAGGACGAGGATAAGGAGGGGGAGGAGTTGGAGGAGGAAGAGAACAAGGAGAAGGAGGAAAGAGGAGACAACACCATGATGAGGAGGAGGAGGAGGAGGAGGAGGAGGTGGCAGCAAGCTACAACAGCATGAGGAGGATGATGATGATGAGGCAGTAGGAGACAACAACATGACCAGGAGGTGGAGAAGAAGGATGAGGGAGGTGGAGAAGCAGGACAAGGAGGAGGAGGAGGTGGAGGCAACAGGAGACAACAGGAGGCAACAGGATGAGGGAGGAGGCAACTGGAGGCAATAGGAGGCAACGGAAACTGGAGGAAGATGCAAATGGAGGCAACAAAAGGCCACAGGATACCACAGGCAGAATAGGAGGCAATGGGAGGAGAAGGAGGTGGAGGCAATAGTGGGAAACAGGAGCAGGAGGAGGAGGCAACAGGAGGCAGCAGGAAAAGGAGGAGGTAAATGGAGTCCACAATCAGCAGCAGGAGCAGGAGCAGCAAGAAGAGGAGGAGGAGGAGGAGGAGACCAGAGGAGGGAGCAGGAGGAGGAGGAGGTGGCAACAGAAGGCAACAGAAGGAGGAAAAAGAGGAGACAAGAAGAGGACACAGCAGGACACAGGAGGTAAAGGAGGAGGAGGCAACAAGAAGAGAAGGAAGAGGAGGCAAGAGGACGCAACACGAGGAGGAGGAGAAGGCAACAGGAGGTAACGGGAGGCAATAGGAGGCAAAAGGAGGAGGAGGAGGAGGARGAGGAGAAGGGAACAGGAGGCAACAGAACACAGGAGGTAAAAGAGGAGGAGGGAACAGAAAGCAACTATGAGGAGGAGGAGGCAAACGGAGACAACAGAAGGAGAAGGAGGCAACAGAATGTAACATGAGGCAACAGGACGAGGAGGAGGAGGAAACAGGAGGTATCAGGAGGGAACTGGAGGCAACAAAAGAAAGAGGAGGAGGTGGAGGAGGAGGCAAGAGGAGGCAAAAGGTGGAGACACAATGAGGAAGAGGACATAGGAGAAAACAGGAGAAGGAGACAACAGGAGGCAACAGGAGGCAACAGGAGGAGGAGGCAACAGGAGGCAAGAAGAGGAGGAGGCAACAGAAGGAGGAAAAACAGGAGGCAAGAGGAGGACACAGAAGGACACAGAAGGTAAAGGAGGAGGAGGCAACAGGAGGGAACAGGAAGATGAAGAGGAGGAGGCAAAAGGAGGGAACTGGAGGAGGAGGAGGCAACAGGACAGGAGGAGGAGGCAGCAGGAGAAAATGAAGCTACAGGAAGAGGAGCAGGCAACAGGAAGAAAAAAGAGGAGGAGGAGGAGGAGACGGCAACAGGAGGCAACAGCAGGAGGAGTAGGAGAAGGCAACAGGAGGCAAGGGTAGGAGGAAGAGTAGGAGCAGGAGTTTGAAGAAAAGGAGGAGGAACTGCATGAGAAGGAGATGGGAAAAGAGGAACAGGAGGAAGAACACRGGAAGGTGAAAGATAAGAAAAAGAATGAAGATTAACAAAATCAAGAGGAAGTGTKTAGCAAAAGAATAGAAGAAATAAAAGCTGGAACAAAGGAAGAGGAGGAGGAAAGGRGGAAAATGGAGCAGGAGAAGGAACAGGAGGAAGAGTAGGAGCAGGAGTTTGAAGAAAAGGAGGAGGAACTGCATGAGAAGGAGATGGGAAAAGAGGAACAGGAGGAAGAACACGGGAAGGTGAAGATAAGAAAAAGAATGAAGATTAACAAAATCAAGAGGAAGTGTTTAGCAAAAGAATAGAAGAAATAAAAGCTGGAACAAAAAGAGGAAGAGGAGGAGGAAAGGGGGAAAATGGAGCAGGAGAAGGAACAGGAGGAAGAAGAACAGGAAGACTGGGAGAAGTGGTTGGACTCAATGATCTTCAGGGTCCTTTCCAACCTAAATGATTCTATGATTCCGTGATTCTATGAACAGGAGGAGGAAGAAAAGCTGGAGGAACAGGAGGAGAACGGCAGCAGGAGACGTAAGACAAGGAGGAACAAGAGGAAGAGGAGAAGGAAGAACAGGAGGAACATGAGGAACAGAAGGAGAAGGCAGAAAAAGAGGATGTGGTGGAGGAAGAGGAGTAAGAGGAGTCAGAGGAGGGTGAGGAGGAACAATAAATTAGAAGGAGCATGAAGATGAAGAAGAGGAGGATGATGAGGAAGAACATGAAGAACAGAAGGAGGAGGAAGAGAGAAAACAGAAAGAACAGGAAGAACAGGATGAGGAGGGGTAAAAAGAGAAGCAGGAGAAGAAGGAAGAGGAAGAGAAGGAAAAAGAAGCACAGGAGGAGGACTAAAAGGAACAGAAGGAACACAAAGAACAGGAGGAGGAGCAAAAAGAGGAAAAGAAGAAATGGAGGAGGAAGAACAGGAAGATGACGAATAGGGTGAGGACAAGGAGGATGAACAGGAGGGAAAACAAGAGGAGGAGGATAATGAGGAAAAGGAGGATGAGGAATAGGAGGAGGAACAGGAAGAGGAAGAGGAAGAAAAAGAGAAGGAACAAGAAGGGGAAGAGAAGGAAAGAGAGGAAAAACAGCAGGAGGTGGAGAAACAGAAGAAGGAGGAGAAGGAAGAACACAAGGAATAGGAGGAGGAGGAGGAAGAACAGGAGGAGGAACAGGAGGAAGAACAGGAGGAGGAGTTGGAAGAAAATGAGGAGGAGGGAGAGGAGAAAAAAGGAGGAGAAGSAGAAGGAAGAGCAGGAGGAGGAAAAGGAGGTGTAAAAGGAGAAAGAACATGAGGAGGAGGGAGAACAGTAGGAAGAAAATGAGGAAGAGGGTGAGGAAAGAAAAAGAGGAGAAACAGGAGGAGTAAGAGGAGGAGGAATAGAAGAGGAGGGGCAGGAATTTGAGGAACCAGAAGATAAACATGAAAAGGAGGAGGAAAATGAACAGCAGGAACAGGAAGAAGATGAACAGGAGGAAGGGGAGGAAAAGGACGAGGAGATTAAGGAGGAACCAGAGGGAAAGGTGGAGGAAGAACAGAAGGCATAGGAGGAACAGGAGGAGCAGGCAGAACATGAAGAAGAGCAGGAGGCTTAGGAGGAAGAAGAAGAAAACAGGATGAGGAGGAGGAGAAGAAAGAGGGGGAGGAGGAAGAACAGGAAGAAAAGGAGAAGAAGGTTGAGAAAAAAGGAGGAGGAAGAGTAGGAAAATGAGGAGGAAAAGCAACAGGATGAGGAAGAACAGGAGGAGGAGGAAGAATAATAGGAGGATGAGGAGGAAGAACAAGAGGAAGAAGAACCAGAGGAGGTAGAGCAGAAGAAAGAAAAAGAGAAGGTAGAAGTTGAAGAAGAGGAGAAAGAAGAGGAGAAAGTAGACAATAGAGGAGAACAAAGAGGAACAGGAGGAGGAGGAAGAAGAGCAGGAGAAGGAGGACGCAGAGAAGGAATAGCAGTAAGAGAAGGAGTAAGAACAGGAGGAGGAAAAAGAAGAAGAGGAACAGGAGGAGGAGGAACAGGAGGGGGAAGAGGAGGACAAGGAAAAGGAGGAACAGGAGGACAAGAAGAACAGGAAAAGGAGGAGTTGGAGGAAAAGGAGGAGGAGGAGAAAGAAGAAGAAGAGGAGAAGAAGAAGGAAAAAGGAGATCAGAGGAGGAATAGCAGGTGGAGAAGGAGGAAGAAAAAGAGGAGGAGGAGGACGAGGTGGAGGAGGAGGAGGAACAGAAGAACAGGAGGAACAGGATAGTGCACTAAGATTCTGTATTGGATACTTCGATTTTTGTCTTGGTAACTTTGTTTTTATCTTGGTAGTTTTGAATCATTGTTATATCCTTTGTGCAGTAAGTAATAGAGTGAACCTTGCCATTGAACTGTGTTGTCGCACTTCTACAACATCATATTTCAATATAAACCACTTTTGCTAATACCTTTGGTGGTAGTTCTTTAAGTGGTCTAAATCGCCCATTCATGACAAATTGGTGTAGTCAGCAGGATCCTAAATCAGGATCTGCGACAGTAGGTCTCTGGGAATTCTCCCAGGCATCTCCAGGTGTGTGTTGGCCTCATCTGGAGATGGATGAATTCCCCAGGTAGCAGCCCCAGACTCCTCCAAGGTAGCTAACTGAGGCATTTTGTTGATGTTAGAGGCAGGTCCATGCCCGCTAGCTCCTCTGGAGCTCTTCCAAGCAGATTTGGAGTGTTTTGCTGTTCCCTGGAGATAGCTGAAGTCCTGGGTAGAAGCAGCACATGACTCCTGGGCAGTTACCTGAAGAGTTTTGTTCATATTGGAGGCAGGTCCATGCCTGGTAGCACCCCAGGACTCTTCCCAGGCATCTCCAGCAGATCCCCACGGCAGGGCTATGATCTCCACAGCCAGTTGATGTGAAGCACATGGACTATGACCCCTCAGCAGGGAGGAGAAGGAGGAGGAGAACGAGTCCTCCAAGTCGTGACCAAGCCCACAGGGATGATGCAGCTCCAGGGCCCTCCAGTACCAGCTCCCAGCAAGCTTCCGCACCCAGTGCAAACCCTGCCGAGGGAGACAGAGCAGAGCAAATCCCCGCAGCGAGGCTATGATCTCTGCGGATGGTTCGTGGAGCACACAGACTACGACCCCTCAGCAGGGAGAAGGAGGTGCCACAATGGGGAATGACTCCTGTGAGTAACAGCTTCACCAGCAGGCTTGGATTTTGTGAATCCCCAAAGGCAACGGATATGGCTGGTGCTCTATCCCTGAATGTTGATGTGCTGACAACCTAGAGTGAATTCTGGGGCATTTCTTGATAGCAGCCAGACCATTGCACACCCAAGGTTCTCACAGTGTGTCTGAAAAAGTTTGAAGATTTCACTGGCAGGGAGATCAGCAAGGTGTGTACGCAATGGGAGTGCAACTTTCTTTTCCTGCAGCAGGAGATTTCCCAAAGCAGTATGCTCTTTCACAAGCTGTTCATGTTGGGTTTTTTGTATTCCCTTCCGGGGAGAGGAGAGTTCCCATGGGAAGACAAGCATGTACTCTGCTCCGACAGAGCTGCTTTGGCTGAGAACTGTTTCCTGCCACCCAAACCATTACATGTTGAAGACTATTTCATGAAGTACTTCAGGATCATTTCTGAGCCCTTTGGTCTCCCACAGGTTGTGGAGTATCCTGACTACTTGGATCTCACAGCCCAGAAAGCCAATGGTATCCTGGGCTGCATCAAAAGAAGTGTGGCCAGCAGGTCGAGGGAGGGGATTCTGCCCCTCTACTCTGCTCTGGTGAGACCCCACCTGCAGTACTGYRTCCAGCTCTGGAGCCCTCAGCACAAGAAAGACATGGACCTCCTGGAGCAGGTCCAGAGAAGGGCCACAAAAATGATCAGGGGGATGGAACACCCCTCCTATGAAGAAAGGCTGAGGGAGTTGGGGTTGTTCAGCCTGGAGAAGAGAAGGCTTYGGGGAGACCTTATTGCAGCCTATCAGTACTTAAAGGGGGCTTMTAAGAAAGATGGGGACAAACTTTGTAGCAGGGCCTGTTGCGACAGGACAAGGGGGAATGGCTTTAAACTAAAAGAGGGTAGATTTAGACTAGATATAAGGAAGAAATTGTTTGTGCTGAGGGTGGTGAAAGACTGGCACGGGTTGCCCAGAGAGGTGGTAGATGCCCCATCCCTGGAAACATTCAAGGTCAGGTTGGACAGGGCTCTGAGCAACCTGATCTAGTTGACGGTGTCCCTGCCCACGGCAGGGGGGTTGGACTAGATGACCTTTAAAGGTCCCTTCCAATCCAAACTATTCCATGATTCTATGATCTTCGGCCATACACGTCTCAGACAGATASTCCTTATATGCTGTACTGGTACATAGCCGTGACAGCTGTCATGCAGGACACTATTTCTGCAACACAAAGGTAAAGAGCAACTTCCTTCCTAACAGCAGAAAAATGTGTGCTGGAGAAAACAAACTTTCATGGCAGTGTTACTGGTAGCCAAGGTTTTGGGGGAGAAGGTCTCCTTAGGGGCTGGATTGGATTTGTTTTGGCATACTCTTGGTTCTGCAGTTTTCTGCCTGTGTTTTTGTTGAGAAACCATGCAATTCATCTCCAGATATTGTTGCCTTTCTTTGCAGGCCAGTAATGGACTGTGGTACGAGATGAACGATACGTCTATGGATGGTCGTGGCATCGACATAGAATCATAGAATCATAGAATCATAGAATAGTTTGGGTTGGAAGGGACCTTTAAAGGTCATCTAGTCCAACCCCCCTGCCGTGGGCAGGGACATCTTCAACTAGATCAGGTTGCTCAGAGCCCYGTCCAACCTGACCTTGAATGTTTCCAGGGATGGGCCATCTACCACCTCTCTGGGCAACCTGTGCCAGTGTTTCACCATCCTCATCATAAAAAATTTCTTCCTTATATCTAGTCTAAATCTCCCCTCTGGATGTGACCATCCAACCAATTCCTCACCCACCGGACAGTCCACCTGTCAAATCCATATCCTGCCAGTTTAGAGAGAAGGATGTTGTGGGGGACCATGTCAAAGGTCTTACAGAGGTCCAGATAGACGACATCTGTAGCCCTTCCCATGTCCACTGATGTAGTCACTCCATTGTAGAAGGCCACAAGGTTGGTCAGGCAGGACTTGCCCTCGGTGAAGCCATGCTGGCTGTCTCCAATCACCTCCCTGTCCTCCATGTGCCTTAGCATAGCTTCCAGGAGGATCTGTTCCATGATCTTCCCAGGCACAGAGGTGAGACGGACTGGCCTGTAGTTCCCCGGGTCTTCCTTTTTCCCCTTTTTAAAAATGGGGGTTATGTTTCCCCTTTTCCAGTCAGTGGGAACTTCACCAGACTGCCAGGACTTCTCAAATATGATGGATAGTGGCTTAGCAACTACATCCGCCAGTTCCTTCAGGACCCGCGGATGGATCTCATCGGGTCCCATGGACTTGTGCACCTTCAGGATCCTTAGATGGTCTCGAACCTGATCTTCTCCTACAGTGGGCAGCTCTTCATTCTCCCACTCCCCGCCTTTGCCTTCTGCTGCTTGGGCAGTGAGGCTTGAGCACTTGCCGGTGAAGACCGCGGCAAAAAAGTCATTGAGTACCTCCACCTTCTCTGTTTCCTGGGTAACCAGGTCTCCCATTTCGTTCTGGAGAGGGCCCGCATTTTCCCTCGTCTTCCTTTTATCCCCGACATACCTATAGAATCTTTTCTTGTTGCCCTTGATGTCCCTGGCCAGATTTAATCCTGTCAGGGCTTTAGCTTTCCTAACCTGATCCCTGGCTGCTTGGACAGGTTCTCTATATTCCTCCCAGGCTACTTGTCCTTGTTTCCACCCTGACATGGTTCTCAGGCAGCAAGCCTATTTACTGTTTTATGTCAGGTAATAACAACTATTAAACTGTGTTCAGAATACGTTTCCTTTTCCTGGTTTTCCTGTTTTTCTTCTCATCCTGAGTGTTACTCTTTCGGTCACAGGAGACAATTACTACCTGCATCATTCAGTGCTGTCAAATCTGAACTACCCCATGTCAGTCCTTATCTTTCCTTGCTGGGCATTAGGCTGCTGCCCTGGTGTAAACTGCTCCTTGTCTGCTATCTGAAGCTGGCTAATGTAGCGAAGAGGAGAAATGGAGGTCGTAGAGGGTATAAAGATGAGGTCTTGCAATACCAGCAATGCTGTGTGGGGCATGTGCAAAACTTGCTGTCCCAATCAGTCCAGGGGCTAAATGAGCCACCCCGAGCAGGGTAGGGAGAAAACCAGTCATCCCAAGTGGGCCAGGAGTAAGACCGACTGACCCAAGCCAGGCAGGGGCAAAACAGCTGCCCCCAGTGGGTTAGGGCCAAAATATTCTGCACCAATTGGGCAGGAGCAAAACTAGATGCCCTGAGTGGTACAAGGGCAGGCAAGCTGCCTGAGCTGGGCAGGGGCAAAATTGGATGCCCTGAGCAGGGCAGGGGCAAAAGCACCCCCCCTGCCACAAGCAGAGAAGGAGCAAAATTCTCATTCCTCACCCCCTGATGTGCAGTGAGAAAAAGCTGTATTGGGGTAAAAAGGCTCTCCTTAGAGGTCGTGGTCCTTGATGGGGGCAGTGGGAGAGGCCCCTAGGTAGGATGGGGTGTCTCTGAAGACGGGTCATTTCCCAGGGAGAAGGACTATGCGTGGCTTGAGCTGCGCTGGACACGAGGAGCACACCGCGATTTGCACCACCTCGAGGTGCTGCGTGGGGAGCCTCAAGGAGGACCCTTCTCAGGTGCCCTCATGCTTGTAGAAATTTATTCCCAAGTAAACACGTGGATTTCAGTAAGATCACTGGCATGAACAGGGTGTTGCTTGAGACGGTGGGGAGCAGAATCAGGCTTAGGGGAAGGATCTTTGGTGAATGGCTCTGCCTACRTGACCTCCAGCAAAACACAGCCTAACTGGAGATCACGATCTAAAGTTACCGCTTTTAGTGTGAATGCTGAGCAGGGAAACTACACTGAAAGAATTACCAACCTGCTGAAAGTCAGTCTGTGGGATTTTTACATCAGGTAATCACTTTTCACTTTTAAGGATGGAAACGCATGCGGGCTCCCAGTCTTGTTGTCTGAGCTTTAGAAATCTGTTTGTTCAGGCTTGGAAGGCCCTTCTTAGGGCAGGAAAATAATGGGTTGGGGATAAAATGTCTAAGAAGAGTGTTGTGAGAGTACCCTGACTAATGTGTGAGCTCCTGGGACCGTGTCTGTCCCAAGAGCTTGCAGCCCTCTTCCAGCTTTGGATGCAGAAGGGAAAGACACTGCAGATTAAGACTATTGAAACGTTAATTAGACTAACTTAATTAGACTCTGCAGAGCCATTGTGTTGTTCGGGTTGCCAATGCTGAGATCTTCGGTGCAAGTGTGCAGCATGCAACCTTGAGCGTGTTTCACTCCAGCTGCAGTGGTGGACCTTCTCATCCGAGGACCTATTCCCTTGCTGGCTTTAAAAGTAGCTAGTGGGTGGGAGATAGTCTTCTGTGGGTATGAGTGGAATGAGATATCACCTTTTGGGCATATTTCTCCCCTTCTAGGAGATACAGCCCCATCCTGCTTCTGGACTTTCCATCACAGGCATGCAGCACTGTTGCAGATTTATGTTACAGATTTGTACATTTTGCACAGTTCACGTTTCCAGCCTTTGCATTTGCGATGCTCCTCCACTTGTACTTCTCGCAGGAAATCGTGGCCATGCAATCAGCTTTAACAGCCAGGGCTCTGGGCTGCTGCAAGCATCCCCCAGACCTGTGCAGCAGCCTGCAGCTGGGATGTCTGATCCTCGTCCCCATGTTAACGTCGCAGTTACGAGTAGAGCCTGCAGTTTTACAGTCACGGCCATGGTTATACAACGGCTGATGAAGCTCACAAAGGTTTCTGCAGACAGAACTGCAGAAGAGGATCCCTGATGAGAGAGAAAAATCACTGGGGAGCATCAGACTGTCCACTAAATATCTGCAAACACACCTGAGGCTTTCCCCCATCCCCTGCAACGTCCTTCCCTCTGCAACCAGCAGTGCCAGGGAAGGAGGGTCCTCTCCGGACACCACTTGTGCAAGAGCAGCAGGTTTTTAAGTCTGACACAGAGTCAGACATCCCTTTCATCCACAGGGGAGCTGTCGGGAATAAGATCTAAGAATGAGATCTAAATCCAGGACAGAAAAGCATTATGTGGCTCAAGATTAAAGGAATAGTCAGCTACTTGGCTCTCCTCTGTAAAGGCAGGGAGTCCGCTGTTCCTCCCAAGGAAAGTCTTAGTCAAGAGGATTCATCCTGGGGTTCAGTACCCATTTGTCCCATGGTCTCAGGCCCTGCCACACACAGATCCAGGCTGATTAAGTGCCACTCAGAATAGACTGAGGTGATTTGCTGTGCAGTCACAGAAGGACATTTAACAGCTGGCAGATAGCTGGTATCAGACCTTCACAGATTTTTATTTAGAGAAAGGAGAAATCCAAGAATCAAGGCACCTGTATGGAATTAACAGAGAAACTGGTCAACAGGGGACAACTTCCATTCCAGTCCTCCAAATCCTTTGTCTGGTCCTTAAAATCTCAAATAAAGATTTTAACGCAATTTATAGCCAGCACTAGAATTAACAGTGATTTGTCATAACTTGGTATTAAGCAGGAAGAGTCTTGGCTGTTCCTGGCAAAGTCAGTAATTCTGCTGCCATGCAGAGAAGTGAGCACCAGCCAAGCTACTCTCAGAAACCTCTATAGAAATGACCCAGGGAGCCTGTTTTTCACCTTTCTGGTGGTTGCCATGGTCTTCAAAAGGCAAAGTTTCCAAACTAATTCTGTCTCTAGCAATCAAATCCTATAAAACATTTTTAGTGTGTTATTATTCATCAGTATGTAAAAATGGCACCACCTTACTCGAAAAATCTGTTCCCTGTGTGTATTCAGATCCATGCGTGCAGCCCTGGTTAACTAAAACAGTTTTGTTGCTTTTTTTTTTCTCCTTAGCTCTGTAGATGCAGCACAGCTCACAGTTCATTTTCTCACTTGTTAACTGAGGTTAACAGTTGGACAGGTCAGGCAGTTGGACTAGATGATCGTTGTAGGTCCCTTCCAACTGAACGATACTATAAATAAAACCTATAAACGAAACGTGCAGAAGTTCCCGGTTTTGGACACAAGGGGTCCGTAGAGGATCACAAAAGCCGCTGAAGTTCAGCAGCGGCTCCAGTAACCCATGAACTGAAACAGGGCTACGGTATKTCTACCTGTCTTTTTAATCCTTTAGTGTCGCGTGCTGCGCACTTGGACCAAAGATTTCAGTATCGGCAACTGGAACAACGCACCCTTCTCTGCGGAGTCTAATTAAGTCTGATTAATGTTTCAACAGTCTTAATTGCAATACAACCACTTCATTGCAATGACTGACTGCTCCTGGCTACCCCAGCCAGCCACGCAGGTGTACCCAGAGCTGTGCGGGCATCACTGTGCACCTGGGGAACAGCCAAACCCAACCGCGCAACCTCCCTGAGTGGAAAATTAATGGGTTGGGGGTGTTGGGGTGATAGCTCCTGACTCATCAGGTACCTCCCGGTCAGACACGTCGAGGTGTCTCAGGGCAGGCTCTGGGGGATGACTGCCGTCTCTCAGGACAGTCCTGAGTCTTAAACATCATTACTTTCCATGAGGTCCTCCAATGTCAGCTAGCAGATTTACCACTATGCATTGCAAAAATGAAAACAAGGGGAGAACCTCAGGTAAAGGAAATGCAATGGGAAAGACTCAGCCTGTCTCTACGCAAAATAGGGAAAACAGGGAGCACCCTCAGACACCACTGAGCCTAAGAGATGATGGAAAAATGTGTTTACATAAATGGCTCACTCTGAGTCACTTAAATAAACTGCCAACTCTGGTTTTACAGCAGTTGGTGAGGTTTCCCTCACTAACTCCTCGTGATAGTCCTGTGGGATCTGTATCAGGTTATGGGGGTGATGCTGGGTGATTTAAGAAAGTAATGACTTGAGAGCCAGACGGTGTTAGGGATGTGATCCTGGGGAGATACACAAATCTGTCAGCACTGTCAACTCTCATCCCACCCACAGTTCTCCTGCATGGCCTCATGCTGTTTTGGCTAAAGAGCTAGAAACATTAAAATTACCAGAGGAGGTCACTGCTGTGCAGCCGATGGATGATGTCTTCATAGGTGCTGCGGAACCTGTGACACAGACTGTGATCAAGGTTATCACACACCTACAGCCTGTTGGGGTAAAGGTACTGGAGGACAAGAAAGAGGGACCCTTTCARGATGGAAGTTTTTGGGGCATCAGATGGAAAAGTGGGAGAAAAATGTCCCCCGCTATGGTGCACAGGAAATCCAGCAGTTACCCATCCCCAAGTATTAAAAAGCAGTTATGTACTGTGCTAGGGACTTTAGGGTTTTGGAGGCACATATTCCGAGATTTAATATCATAACCCAACCATTCTATAACTTATTAGAGAGAAACGCAAGCTGTGCCACAACATGAAGATGCCCTGGAGCTTTTAAAGTGAATGTACAGCAACCACTGGGACCCTGCATGGTTCCTCTTGCTATGTACATGCAAACTGGAATACTCATTACACACACTCGCAAAATACAGGGTAAGTGGCAGATGCTGTTGGAAATGGCACACGGACCATGCACAGTGATCCTGATGCTATGTGGGCTGGTGCCAGACCATGGCTAGGAAACTGGACAAAATGCAATAGGCAGACAGGGAATGGAGAGAAATGGAGAAGGGAATATTGGAAGCAAATGTATGATATTGCTAACTTCAGTCTTACTCTTACAGGATGTGTAGCAGCATGCCAGAAAAGTACCACTCAGGTGGCAATGTGGCCAACAACTTAGCAGGATAAGTGTGGGAGGACTTTCTTCTGCCTTGAGTGCTGAGTGGTTGGGTAGATGGTTGCATGAACGGTTGGGACGTGCTGGTTTGTATGACTAGGGAGAGTAAGCAGCAAGCAGACCATCTCATGAGCACCTGTGGGTTTTGCAATGAAACAAAGGCTTGTCTTGTCAAAAGTCAACCACAAGAAGGGAAGGAAAAGCCCATTGGAATACTTGGCAAGTAGACTGCATCAGACCCCAAGGGGGTGGAAATTTATTGTGACTGCAGCTGAAGTAGTGAGCGGTTTGGATAATGTTTACCCTCCACGCACTGCATCTGTATGGGTGACTGTAGCAGGATTAAACCGCTATGCACCTAGAGCCACCAGAGATACAGTCAGACAATGGGTCACTTTTTAAAAATAAAATAGCACAGGAATGGTGTCTCAAGCCTGGAGTCACGTGGACTTTCCACTTACCCAATTGACCTCAGAGTAATGGTAATAGCAGAGAGATGCGCAAGTGGCTTAGGCAACAACTCAAATGGTGTAATGGTGTCATCTGCCAACTTGCTGAGGGTGCACTCTGCCCCATCACCCAGACCATTAGTTAAGGAAGATGTTAAAGACCTAGATTGACCCCTGGGCAACACCACTAGTTACTGGCTTCCAACTCGACTTGGTGCCACTGAGCAGCACTCTCTGAGCCTGGCTGTTCAGCCGGTTTTCAGTCTACCTCGCTGTGTTTGTCTATGAGGATGCTATGGGAGACATCCTTGTAGACAAATATAGCGTTTTGCCTTTCTAAAGTCAAGATAAACAGCATCCACTGCTCTTGCCTCACACACTGAGCTAGTCATTTTGTTGTAGAAGGCTGTTTGGTTGGTTAAGCATAATTTCCTCTTGCTAAAGTCATGCTGACTACTCCCAGACCCCTCTTGTCCTTAATATGTTTAGAAATGACTTCCAGGAGGATTTGCTCCCTCATCATCCCAGGAATAGAGGTGGGGCTGGTTGCCCTGTTGTTTCCTCCTTCTTGCCCTTCTTGAAGATAGGAGTGACTCTTTCTCTGAGCCCTCAGGCACCTCTCCCAATCACCGTGACCTTTCAAAGATAATTAATTAAGAGTGGCTTCACAATGACATCGTGTCAGCACTCACGGGTGCGCCCCACCAGGGCCCATGGACTTGGTTATGTCCAGTTTGTTTAAGTGCTCCATAACCTGGTCCTCCCTCCACCGAGGGTAAGTCTTCCTTGCTCCAGGCTTTCCCACTGGTCCCTGGGTCCTCAGATTCCAGAAGGTTGGTCTTGTCAGTAAAGCCCAAGGCAATGAAAGCATTCAATACCTCATTCTTGTACCCTTTCCACTGTCACCAGGTCCTTTGCCCCATCTGGCAGCAGGTCCATATTTCCAGCAGGTCTTCCTTTTGCTGCAGATATACCTGATCTTGCCACTAAGAAACTCCTTTAAAGGCAGTGTGTGTCCCTGACCACCACCTTCATGCTCCTCTCTTCCCATGCCTCCCATCACCTGTGATCCCACATGTCAGATCCCCATGGGTCTGAATCCCCTGTGCCCATATTCTCCCCTCCCTTTATCCCTTTCCCCCATGCCTTTGCCTCCTTGATGCATCCAGTGTCTTTGAGAAGAGCCACGTCCCGGATGCCCCAGCACCACTGGAGTCCTGCTCCTCACCATCAGGGAGGATGCCCGCATCCCTCCCGAATATAGAGCGGGACCCTGCGGTAGGACCAGGGTGACCACAGGTCTGCTGTGTGTTGACCTGCTCAAGCCATGGTGCCCACATGGCACTACTGGACAGCCCCACTCACAAGTTTTGCTTCCCCTATATTCCCATTTCCCCTCTTTTTTCTGTCTGTGCATTTTTATCTTTTACCATGCTCATTACCCCCTCAACCACCACCACAATAAACACTCCATCCCAGTTAACTTCTTCCTCGCTGATCCCAACTGTAGCGACTTTAGGCCCTTATTTATTATCTGCGATGCAGAGCAAGCTGTGCATTAATTCCCCTGCCAAGCTGCTCTTGCAGACCCCTGGGTCGTGTGCTGCAGCATGAGCACTATAACCCTGAGCGCCGCTGAGCCCAGGGACTTTGAGGGGCTCAAGCATGACTTCACCCCCTATCCTACATCCTCGCCATTCCCATCCTTGCTGCAGCTCGGTTGGGTGGTCTCCATGTCTCATCAGCAGCTGCTGAGCTGTGCTGCCCAGGAGCATCTGCACTCAGCAAAGGCATGCCTGTGGGTTTCTTCTTGCGCCCARATTTCCTCACTTTCAGGCTTTCAGGACATTAAAGGAGGTTGGCAGTGTCCTTTGCATGTCTGCAAGAGGTAGCATTAAAAACAAAAAAAATCCCTAAGAACTGTAGGCATGGGAACGACACCAAAAAAATCTAATGATGGTGAAAGCAAATGCTGCAGGACGAGGTTCAAAAGCCCCAGAGATCAAGCAGGAGAACAGATCTCTTCACTTGGCCCATCTTTAGACCTTTATCTCCACGTTCTGTGGCTTTTTCTTTTTTGCAGCTTTTTTTCCCAGCTYTCTTGGATTTTTGGGAGGCTCAGCTGTTGCGCTGGCAAACGCATGGAGACTGGGAATCTTGTTCTCAGAAATGTAAGATTTCTGCAAGGAAGGAGAGACCCTTCTCAAAGCCTGCTGCAGGCATATGGGGCTTGTTCCCGAATAAATGATCCCCTTCTGAGTTCAGGTTTTGCCCTGGGTATCAGTGCTTGCTGCTTCCCCAACAACAGATAGCCCAGCACTGGGGATTAGCACACACAGTCCTACCAAGTGCTCTCTGCTCTCTTCAGTTTTCATCTCAGGAATCTCCATATTAAAAGCAAAGCTTTTTTTTGTTGATTTAGATTGTTTACTTAAGGTTTCAACCTGCTGTGCAAGGGAAATATATATAATGCCTATTGGCTTGTGGTGTGAGCAGCGAGAATAGCCCTGAGCAGGCTGGAAGATACCTAGTGATTGCACTGCCATGCCCAGAACACTAAGTCCACATAATCCATTTGAAAATCAGATTTGCAAAGTTATGCTTTCTTATGAAAACAAGAGCCACCTGCCCTGCTCTTTGTAGGCAGCGGTGACTTCTCTCTTCAGCCAAGGATGCCTGGCCATTTCTTTGTCCYGCTGCAAACATCTGCAGTACAGTTCCTGCACAGAAATACAACAGCATGCCCTGTTAACCTCATCCCTTTCTAGTTTAAACAGTGTCCCCCACCCCCCTGTCTTCCCCTTGTCTGGAGGATTTCTGTCAGCAGTGTTTTGCTCCAGAGTCATTACAAATGCAAACAGAAAGCCTTTTATGAYGAAGCTACTGTCGTGTCAATGAGCTATTAAGAAAATGGCTATTTTCAAACCCATTAAACAGGTACATTTAGATGATAGAGATACTTCTAGGATAACAGACAACCACACAAAATGTTCTTATGTGCTTTATGAGACTATAGACATTAATAAGTGTAAAAATGCAGAGTAAGTTGTGTCTTTAAGATTCAAAAGAAGCAATTTAATGTTAAAAGGAACACTCAGTAAGAAATCTTTGCAGAATGAGTATCCCTATAGGTATGCTTTCCTATGTCTAATGTGACCCAATAATTACATCGCTCTGTGTCACATACTGCCCTTTTATGATCTTCACATTGAGGGTGTGCAACTGGAGATTTGCCTGGATGAGCAAGTTTGCACTCATCCTTGCCTTCATCTTTCTGCTCGGGAGAGCTGCTTGGGCGTGGTGGGAGCCACCTACAAATACACACCAGGGCACATGAGTGCAGGAGGGAGTTTCTTCTCTGTCCTGTACTCACATGCTGATCACAGTCTTCCGAAGGAGAAGGCGCTCCTGCAGGAGGACAAGGTCTCTTCACATAATTATCTTCCCATCAACAGACAGAATCCCCCTCCTGGCCATTGCATCACCAACTGTGAAGCAGTCCCAAATATTGGGGGGGGGGGGGGGAAAAAAAAAAAAATTGAACATGAGCTGGCAATGTGAACTCACAGCCCAGAAGGCCAATCGTATCCTGGGCTGCATCCAAAGCAGCGTGGCCAGCAGGTCGAGGGAGGGGATTCTGCCCCTCTACTCTGCTCTGGTGAGACCCCACCTGCAGTACTGTGTCCAGCTCTGGAGCCCTCAGCACAAGAAAGACATGGACCTCCTGGAGCAGGTCCAGAGGAGGGCCACAAAAATGATCAGGGGGATGGAACGCCTCTCCTATGAAGAAAGGCTGAGAGAGTTGGGGTTGTTCAGCCTGGAGAAGAGAAGGCTTCGGGAAGACCTTATTGCAGCCTATCAGTACTTAAAGGGGGCTTATAAGAAAGATGGGGACAAACTTTGTAGCAGGGCYTGTTGYGACAGGACAAGGGGGAATGGCTTTAAACTAAAAGAGGGTAGATTTAGACTAGATATAAGGAAGAAATTTTTTATGCTGAGGGTGGTGAAAGACTGGCACRGGTTGCCCAGAGAGGTGGTAGATGCCCCATCCCTGGAAACATTCAAGGTCAGGTTGGACRGGGCTCTGAGCAACCTGATCTAGTTGACGGTGTCCCTGCCCACGGCAGGGGGGTTGGACTACATGACCTTTAAGGGTCCCTTCCAACCCAAACTATTCTATGATTCTATGATTCTATGATCCCTTCCAAACCATACTATGATTCTATGAATTCAGTGACGGAAAATGGGGAGCAGAGTCAAAGGCAGAGTGAGAAGAGTGATCCTCCCACTTAGCTGTCTCTGGCCCTTCCCTCATGCCTTGGCCTCGTCTTTTAGCTACCAAGAGGATCTGGACCCTGGAAGCAGTCAGGAGAGAAACAAGGACGAGTTAGGAGACTCACAAGGTCCTGTGGCACGTTTTCCACAAGGACCTGTGGGACAAAACATCAGACTAGCACAGAATCATGGGGTTGCTCTAATATTGTCCTCCAGGAGTCAGGGGACTCTTTTCCCTTGGCCTTCTCTGTTGTTTCTTCGTTCATTTCAGCAGTCGTTGATCCCCTGAGAGAAGTCTTCTGTCACAGAAGACAGGTAGTGGGAGGACACCATGCAAGCATGGAAGAGGAAAACCCTTCACGGCACCGTCTATGGCAGCTCCAAAAGGAGCGGTGGCAGGTCTGCTCCCTCATGGTGTAAGCTCTCTGAGGCTTCACTGTGATTGCCTTGGAGACATGTGTTGTTGGAGATCTGGTATCACCATATCTCACCCAGCCCTTAGCTTATGAATAGTCACCTTCTCAGGAGCAGATTCCTGGATCTCTATGCCAGCTTTGCATACCCAATTTTGTGACGATGGTGCATTCAACTCAAACACACTATAACCGTGATGCTCGTGAGGAATTGAGAAAGAGGACTCAGACTTCCCAGCTGTAAAAGAGGAATGAGGTTTCAGCACAGCTTGGCAACCTTTGTACAGTTGTCCTCCTCGGGACTTTTCTCAATGAATTACGACACAGTCCAAGAGATACGCCAACCCCCAGTCTCCCACAACCCAAGGCAGAGTTTGTTATTCACAGTGCTGATGGACTCCCCTAAATTTTTACTCCTTTCTGCTACAACAAAGCTCATAAAATGGAATAGTTATACTCTAGGGAGCAGAGTAGCAGAGCAAAACGCACCTCAGCACCATCCACTGCAGCGGATGGTGCTGAGAGCTCCTGGGATCCTGTTCAAAAATGAGTTCCTTGAGATTTGCACAGAAGGTGCAGCCTGCTATCCCAGGCATCTCATTGCAACCTAGGCTCAAAGCACCCACCAGCAATGAAAAAAGGGAAAGGCRCAGAAATCAGCAGTTTCATGACCTTTCCGGTTACTTCAGTCCATACTTGTGGCTTCTTCTCTTCTTTCATGTGCTCTCAGAGCCCAGAGCCTGAAAAAAAAGAGGAAGAAGACAGTAGTTTGAAGAAAGGGTAGACTATCGCCTTTGTGGCTTACCTTAACACTGGGGTCATTAAAATATTCAATGTGAAAGCCCACAGCTTCCAAAAGGAGACACCACTACTGAACTTGGGCTGAGCAGATCCTGGCTTGACCAAGAAGGGCTGCAGAAACAAATGCAGTCACTGTGGGAAGAGGTGGACACAGTGAGAGGGAATCAGTGGAAAACTCCTTTACTTGGCTTGATAAATCCTTCATCCGTTGACACTGCAACCAGGTACATCTGATGTGACTCCGAGGAAATGGTCTCGATGCTCACAAATGGCCTTTCTATAGCTCTGAGAATGGGCTGCTTTTCAGCAAACCTCCCACTGAGTGCACTCAGCTCAAATGAAACTGCCAGGGCTGGGAACGTTCTCAGCCTTTTTGCAAGGACAAGAGCCAACAGCCTAGTCAGGAGATGGCTTCTTTTGGAAGAGAGGGTGGGTCAGTCCCACCCCTCCGCTAGAAATCATCGAATGAGTGTGCACTAATTGGGATAAACCCCTGGGAGTGTCCCTGGCTGTTTGCCTTCTCCGCTCTGGGGGTGAGGAGCCCAGAAACCCCAGCAAGTGCTGAACACCTTTGCCGACTAGAGCTGGACTATTTCTCTAAATTTATGGGGAAACTGATCCCTTGCACATCTGTATATTGCTATGGAATGCGGAGATGTTTTTTCTGCTTTAAAAAAAAATAAAAGGATAACTGCACTCAAGTTGTTGTGGAGGGGTCCCAGCAAGGTTTGACCCACATTGGGCATGGAACTGCAATGGGAGATTTAGGGGGCTGCCCCCACTCTCCTCCCACACCCCAGAGAGATTTCCTCTTGCCCCCCAAAACCTGCACCCGCTTTACATCATGGAGAGCAGAGCCGAGCAAAGCACATGCGCTGGATGAGGTTGTCACGAGGAGGCATGGAGGTCCGAGCTGTGCACCCACAAAAGTTCCTGGAGGACGTACAGCCCTTCCCAAGGAAAGACGGCCAGGAGAAGCAGGAATGAGCCTGGTCTGAACCAGAAGAAGGCTCATCAAGTGCTGGTTATAGGTTGAGGTCTTGCACAGAGGTGGAAAGAAGACAAGTGTATGTGGTGGAGAGTGCAGCTGTAAGGGGAACGCACTGGCCTTTGCAGTATGCAACTTTACTAAACAAAATTACTGCAAAGGACGGGGGTGCTTAGCAGCTAAGCAGGTCCTTTTCTGAGCACTCCTTGGGACATCGTGTCTTGGAGAAGCCTTTCTTGGAGGGAAACAGAGTGAAAGGACACTGCCTTTGGCCAACAACCCTCGAGTGATTAAAAAATAATATTAAAATAAATATTATGATGAATATTTTAATAAATGTTTAAATTTTAAAACATCTATTCCTGATGGTCATTGAGGATATGCAGGTGCTTCACTTTAAATTCAGGGTGGGCTCACACCTGAGTTGAAAGGAGTTTTTCAGAATCTGAAAACCACTAGCACAACTGTCAAAGCAGGGCTGGCTTCAGTGCAACAAGCAGTCATTTCCCGTAAAGCAATCCTAAAGTCCTGAACTGCCAGATCCTTAACATAATTTTAGGATTTTGCAGTAACCTGCTACGATTCTCAAGAAAAATCTCCAGCTTACAGGAAGCGTTATGCTATTTTTTCTCCGCCACTGACATCATCATTTGAGGAGGGAGGCAGCTGAGGAGAAATACCAATTAATCAAAAATAATCAAGAGAAATGAGATTAAATCACTGACCCTGACAGTAACCTATATTTTATATCACTGAATAAATTCTGGGGGTTAAAAACACGGCTCTGCAACCATGAATCTGCCCACAATGGCAAACCTTGCAAGTAATCTCCATTTCTCAGAAAAGCAGAGTTTTAAAAAAAACAAACAGAAAAAAACACAAAAAACCCCAAAAGAAGCCAAAAACCAGCTTTGACTCTTTCTCACTGGGTTTTGAGCAGTCCACAGGAGGGGTCCCTGGTGGTGATGCCAACATATCTGGACCATCAACTGGGCGTTTGAGGAGCTGSGATTTCTGCAACCTCTTCTGAGTGCAACCTCTTTCAGCAGGTTTTAAGGAATGCAGAGATGAGGGGTTTTTAATCTCCCCAAACCTGGAAACCGGCGGTCTGTCCTAAGCATTTCCCCCTGCATCTGGTCTTCCAGCTGCAAAGTGCTGCACCAGCTTCAGACCGAGGCAGGTGATGCAAGGTTGACCTACACAAGGCTTATAGGTCAATACAAGCCATGGATGGGCCCCTGAGACCCTCCAAGAGCCCGCTGGTAGCTCTGTTGACTACAGCAGCAGTTGAGATTCTTTGTTCTCATGTTGCTCTGTGCCTGCCCCAGCAATGCCAAGAGCCTGATAGATGCAGCTCTCCACCAGTGCCACTGTCTCCCAATGTGGCCTTCCTGCCTTTCCCATTAAAGTCCATCCCGAAAGAGGAATTAGGAGCAATCCTGTTCTTCAGCAGAGCTCACAAGGTAAGCCTCCAATGTGCTCTAATGTCTTGTATCCAAATTAGCTCCTGTCTGGGAAGGAGGAGGTAGAGGTGATGTGATGATGCTTCAGCTTGGTTTGGGGGCTACCCCTCAACAGTGCTCTTGGGGTTTGCTTTTGGTGCATCTGCTGGATACACCCAGATGCAATACATTTGATCGGGTATGTGCCCACACACATTATTTCTGGATATCTCAGTAAACTGTTCTGCCAGCCACTGGCCCGGGGTTTTTGCAGCATGTCCCTGCACAGCCCCCTTCGCTGTGATGCTGGGGGCTGGAGATAGGAGGTTTGCCTGTTAAGGAGAAGCCAAATCCTGCGGATCTTGAGACCCTGAGGGATTTCTCTTTCCTGGTACCCTAGAGATGAGATTGGTGGACTCAGACCAGGAGGTCTCTCCCATCCTGGCCCCACAGATGCAGCTGATGGTTTTTCCATTGCAGGTCCAGCTGCACTGCTTCATAGCTGATAACAGGGGGTTGTTGCAAGGTTGCACTCCTCCATAAGGTCCCCGAGACCCTCCATTAAATCATCCAGGGGGCTTGGCTGTCCCTCGCATGATGCCCCCTTTTGCCGTTCAGCCAGCAGCATCTCTGGACCACCCTGTCCGGCTTTACTGCCCCAGCTCTCCCCAGCCACTGGGAAGCTTGAGTGAGAGCTAGACCCATATATTTGTGTGGATGGCAGATTGACCTGTGCTGCAAACATGTTCGTGAGCTGCTTGTTGCAAGCGTTACCTAATGCATTTTCCATGGAGCATTATTTCCTTTGGAGGAAGCTCCACAGCATGCTGTGCTGAGGAGGTTTTTCTTGCCTGGAAAACTGTGTGGCTCGGGAGAAATTCAGCAACAGGCTGCAGGACCCCAGCTGTGAGACAATTCCTCCAGGATGGGGGAGTTTTCCACCCCCAGCTACAGGGAGCACCACCGTCCAGCCTGGCATTGCCACCCCTGGGTCGACCATCCCCAGGCTGCAATTCAGGGCGGACAGCTACAAAGGGAAAGCCTCGTTGCCGAAGACAGGCATTCGGCATGCCTCCCAGCTGCCTGTGTGCCCTCTCCTCTCCGGAGACTTCCCACCACCACGGAGGCAGTGGGGAGGGCTGGACCCCCTTTGCTCAGAGCCTACCTGCCCCAAGGAGGAGAAAAAGCAGGATTTAGGGCTCAAGCAGCAGGTTCATGGGAAAACACAGTTAAAAAAAAAGGCAAAACAACAGAGAATTTTATTAAGCTTCAGCATCTCAGGTACATTTTCCCCCTCCCCTTCCACTTTGCACCAGGGTTGGTTGTGCAGGAGATGGATCCTCTGCCGATAGCAAAGCACAATGTCCCCCAGCCTGTTGGGGATCCTCGGGGAGGGGGGGGCACAGGCTTCCCAGGTAGAGCATGGAGGGGCCCCAGGTGGAGGCTCCAGGAGCCCCGTGTCCCAAAACAGAGGTGCAAACTGCTCAAAGGGGTACAGGAGAGCCCCAGGATGGTGCTCCCCAGCAGGCAAGCAGAGCCCTGCCTGCGCGTGGTGCGGCACCAAGGTTAGGTGCCAAAGCTTGCGGGACCCCGCTGCTCTCTTCCCGGCTGCCAGCAGCCCCGGTGGGAAAGCCAGTGGGGACCAGATGGCTGGTTGAGCCTGGGCAGGTGTTTGTCCAGCCTCCAAACTGTGAGCTCACCCCACAAACTCCCCTCCAGAGTCTGTCCGATCCCTCCCTTGCTGGAGATGGAGAATATTTGCAGCCGTTGAAGCCAATTTTCATGTGTGTCCCCTCCTGCACACCCAGAACCATCCCAATTTGCTCTCTTGCTGTGTCTTTTTACCCTTTTGCACTATCAGCCAACCCACATCCAGACCTTAACAGTGCAAATCACCCTGCCCATTGCATTGCTCAGACAGAACAGGATCCCAGGTTTGTCCGGTTTCAATTCAAGTCCTAGAGATCCACCTGGCAGCTCCTCCCAGCCCCATCACACCCCCGGTTCAGCTGCATGCCTTGAGGGCTTACATTTGTTTCCCCAGCTCCTTAACCCCCTGGAGGTGTTTAGCATCTCTCCTTAATTACAGCATTTAATGCCAGGGAGGCTGTTTAGCATCTTTCCTAATTAACAGCAGCCTGTGACAACCTCCTCATCCCTATGGTGCAGGAAGGAGTTCAAGGTCAGATGTGTTTCTGGGTTCCTCTGCTGAGCAGTTTCACTGTCTGTCTCTGCCAAGATCTTGCATCAGCCTTAACAGGTTTAATTTCTAATTAATTGCTTTCCTCCTGTTTCTGTCTGTCATCCCACGGGCTGTTTCTGCCCTGTGTTTCCCTTGTGCATCTCAGAGCTAGAGCTGTGCAACGGTTACTCAACTGTTGTCACCACTGCCGAGTGACATCGATCAGCAAGGTGCCGGGCGTCCAGCTGCAGGGCTGGGGTCTCCAGGTGCTGCCCAATGCATCACTTCTCCTTCCCATGCTTGCAGCCCATTTCTAGCCCCGCAAGCCTCGGGCATTGCACAGGGAGCCCAGACCCCCGGGGAGCGTCCGCCGTGATACCAGCCCGGGGATTGAGGGGAGGTGCTGGCTACCGGCACGGGGCCAGTGCGTTAGCGGGGGGCAGGGGAACGCCGTCTCCCCCACCAACAGCACCACATCCCCCCGTGACCCCCAGGCTCTCCCCCATGCTGCCAATAAGGGGGGACTGGGAGCTGCTTGGTGCTGGCTCCCCAGTGCTGGGGACCATCACCCAGGGCAGGGACAGGTATTTCTGCACCTCGATGGCCGGGCTCCGGCGGTCGGGGTCCAGCGTCAGCAAGCGCCGGAGCATCTCCAGCGCCCCAGAGCTGAAGCCTTGCCAGGATGCAGGCACCCCCCGCCCCGCCGTGCTGCCCTGCCAGGCGCTGAAGTCCTCGAACTGGGGGTCGGAGCTGGTGGCCACGGCCCAGGGGAAGCAGCCGGTGCAGAGGCAGAAGAGCAGGACGGCGAAGGCCCAGACATCCAGGCTGGAGTCCAGCTCCAGCGTGTCGGAGCCCTGGAGCAGGCAGAGCTCTGGCGGGGCATAGGGCAGGGTGCCGGACATGGCACCCACCGCCGAGCCCTGCACGCGGGTGAGTCCAAAGTCACCCAGCTTCACCCGCCGGCACTCACGGTCGAAGAGCAGCACGTTGTCCAGCTTGACATCCCGGTGCACCAGGGCACGGCTGTGCATGAAGTCCAGCGCCTCGGCCAGCTGGGATGCACAGCGCTTCACCAACTCCTCCGCCAGGCCCTCCTGCAGGGAGGGTGGTACCATCGCCCACCGCACGGCCCCCTCCCCGAAGGGGCTGCTGCAGCACCCAGACCCCTGCCCAGCACTGCCAACCTGTGCTTTGCCCCACAGCAGCCTGTAGCCACATGCCTGCACTGCAAAGGGTATCCCCATGCACAGCACGAGCATGCACCTCACTGCAAAGGGTCTCCTCCCATGCACGGCATCACTGCACCCACTGCAAAGGGTCTCATCCTGTGCCCAGTGTCACTGCACCCCACCGCAAAGGGTCTCCCCACCAAAAGCATGACCATGCACCCCACTGCAAAGGGTCTCCCCACACACAGCATCACTGCATCCACCACAAAGCTGTCCTGGCACCTTCTCCTCCATCCTCCCACCCCTCCTGGCCCCCGCCCCCCCATCCTGCAGAGCCCTGGGGCAGCACGCACCCCGGGGTTCAGGAGGGCACACAGGTCCCCGGCAGGAGCGAGCTCCTGCCCAAAGGCGAAGTGCGTGGCGCTCTCGAAGGCGATGGGCAGGGCACGCAGGCAGGTGGCATGGCTGGAGAGGCACAGGGCGATGCAATACTCTCGCAGGAATGCCCGCCGCTCCGTCTGCTCCTTCAGCATCAGCTTGAGGACCACTGGCGAGCCTGGGAAACGGGACGGGTAGCCGAAAGGGGGTCAGCACTAGCTGGGACACCCAGAAGGGGCAGAGACAGGGTCTGGCATGGGGTGGTTTGGGCAGAGCTGGGGTTTGTTTCGGGTGGGTCGGGCACAGCGGTGGGACTGTGCACATCTGTGCACAGCTGGGGAGCACATTCCCCCAGCCAGCAGCAGGGTCGCCCTCCCTGTGTCCCCCCCCAGCGCCCCTCACCACCATCCCGGGGCTCCGTCAGCACCACGCGGCCGTAGGTCCCGCTGCCCAGCTCCTCCAGCACGGCGTAGTGCTCCTCCAGCTCCCGCTGCGGCACCTCCTGGCCCGTCTGCACCATCAGCCGCTCCAGGAACTCCTCGTTGTCCTCCCCGTCCTCGTCTGACTCCTCCATGGGCCCTGAGGAGAGCCAAGCCCCCCATGCTGCTGCAAAGCCCCRCAGTCCCCACACCCTTGCATGGGGAGACAGTGGCAGCACCAGCCTCATGGCCCCAGGGCACCCAGCCAGGACAGCCCAGTGCAGCCCAGTCCAGTCCAGTTTAGCTCAGCCTAGTGGAGCCCAGACCAACCTGCTCTGAAGCATCCCAGTCTAGCCCAGTTCAGTCCAGTCCAACCCACCCAAGCCCAATACACGCCTAGTGGAGCCCAGACCAACCTGGTCTGAAGCATCTAGTCCAGTTCAATTCAGTCCAGTCCAACGCACCCAAGCCCAATCCAGTCCATTCCTGCCCAGTCTAGTGAAGCCCAGACAAGCCTGGTCCAATCTTCTGCAGCCCAGTCCAGTCCAATGCAGTCCAGCCCAGTCCAACCCAGTCCAGCCCAGTTTAGCCCAGCCCAGTCCAGTCCAATGCAGCCCAGCCCAGCCCAACCCCTTCTAGCCCAGTCCAGTCCAGCCCAACCCAGCACAGTAAAGCCCAGTACAGCCCAGCTCAGCCCAGTACAGCCCAGTCCCACCCCAGGGGCTCTCCTCACAGTGTCCCTGGCTGGGATCAAGCCCTGCCCCTCTCCCCGAGACACTGTGCAGAGATGGGTGTCCCACCAGGTGGGAAGGTGCAGCCCCACGTCAAGAGGTGATGAGGACCCCAAAACGCCCCTGTCCAGTGGGGCCGAGCACTCCCAATGGGAGCTGGGGGGTACTGGGACCCTCGTTCCATTGAGCCCCCATGTCCCCATGTAGGAGGGAGGGTCAGCCCCACATCCTATCCCATATGAGCCCTACAACCTCCCAGAGAAGGGACAGGAAGCTCCACATCGCACCCCACATCACCCCACGGCAGCAGTCACAGCTCCCTCTCTCCACCCTACATCCCCCCCATTGCAAGGGGTCAGGGCTGGCTCTCTCCCACCCCACATCCCCCATTGCAAGGGGTATGGGAGGGCTTTGCCCCTCCCCACATCCTCCCCACTGCAAGGGGTCAGGGCTGGCTCTGTCCCTCCCCACATCCCCACATTGCAAGGAGCCAGGGATGACTCTTTGCTCCTCCATCCCCAGCCCTGAAGCAGAACCCTGGACCCTTCTCCCATCTCACCACCTGCAGCCACCTGCGCTGGCACAGCCGCAGCGAGGTCACCACCACCACTGGCACCTCCAGGTGTGCAGGGATGGGACAACCAGCCTGTCCCACACGTACCCCCCACCCACTGCTGTGGGGCTGAGCCAAGAGGGCCATGCAAACAAGCCAGAAGCAGACGACAGGGTCGAGTGTCCCTCGGGGTTGCACGGGGACAGCCGAGCAGCCCAGGAGCAGTGCGTGCCTCACCTGTGTCCCCCGCTGTGTGTCCCAGCAGGGTCGGGTGCTCCAGGGGAATGGCTGGATGCCCCCGGCCCCACAGCCGCCCCCGGCACCAGGAGCTGTGACTCAGACTTTCCTGCCCGCTCCCATGCCGCCGGCCCGCGCTAATCTCTGCCGCTCGCGTGCAGGGAACATGTGTCAGCCCCAATGCGTGCCGAGGGCCAAAGATAGGCAGGAGGCAGGACAGGCAGGGCATTGCATAGGGGGACAGACGGACAGGATGGAGCTGGGGATGGGGGACAGACAGACAGGGTGGAGCTGAGTGTGGGGGGGACAGACAGAGCATTGCATAGGGGGACAGATGGACAGGATGGAGCTGGGGATGGGGTCAGACAGGGCATTGTTTGGTGGGACAGATGGACAGGGTGGAGCTGGGGATGGGGGACAGACAGACAGGATAGAGCTGGGAATGAGGGGACAGACAGGACATTGCATGGGAGGACAGACAGGGTGGAGCTGGGCATGGTGGGAGAGAGAGAGCATTGCATGGCGGGACAGATGGACAGGATGTAGCTGGGGATGGGGGACAGACAGACAGACAGGGCATTGCACAGGGGAGGACAGACAAACAGGATGGAGCTGGGGATGGGGGACAGACAGACAGACAGACAGGACATTGCATGGGGGGACAGTCAGAGAGGGTGGAGCTGGGGATGGGGGGACAGACAGACAGGACAGAGATGGGCATGGGGGACAGACAGACAGGTTAGAGCTGGGAAGGGGGGACAGACAGACAGAATGGAGCTGGGTATGGGGGGACAGACAGGGCATTGCATGGGGGGACAGATGGACAGGATGGAGCTGGGGATGGAGGGACAGACAAGGCATTGCATGGAGGGACAGACAGACAGGATGGAGCTGGGCATGCAGGGACAGACCGGGCATTGCATAGGAGGACAGACAGACAGGATGGAGCTGGAGATGGGGGCTGAGCCGTGCTGAGCCCAGTGGGCTTGGTGCACCCAATGCAGGGTGGGAAAGCAGGGTGCAGGCCTCTTGGCTGTCCCTCAGCACGCTGCTCTGCACTGTCTGTCTGTCCCTGTGCTGCTTGTCCACCCAGAGAGGGGGTCTGTCCCAAGCACCATGCTCTGTCCATCCATCCCTGCAAGCTGTCCTCTACACTGTCTGTCCATCCATCCGTCCATCCACCCATCCATCCCACACAGCGCTTGGTCCATCTGTCCCCACACGCCTTGCTTCTTATCTTGGCTGTCCCTGCCTGTGCTGTCTGTCCATCTACCCGTGCACCCTGTTCTGTCCATTCCTCCATACCATGCATCATGCTGTCTGTCCATGTCCATTGTCCTCTGTGACAGCTGCCCCACGCCACCTCTGTTTGTTCCCCCCATGCAATGCTCCATCCTGTCCGTCTGTCCTTCCTCACAGTGCTGCCTCTCCATCAGACCAATCTGCTCTGCTTCACCAAGCCATGCTCCTTGATGTCTGTCTGTCCGCATGTGCAATGCCCTGTCTGTCCCCTCATGCGCAACCCCATCCTGTCTGTCTGTCTGTCCCGCATGCAATGCCATCACAATGTCATCCCACAACACAACCCTAACCATGTCACGGCACAGCCTGGTCATGCCACGACACAGCCCAGCCATGTCACGACACAGCTTGGTTATGCCACAACACAGCCTGGTCATGCCACAACACAGCCCAGCCGTACCACAACCACATGCCACCAACCCCCCATTGCCACAGTGCACCCGTTGCCATGTCCCAGCACAGCCCCAGCCCCAGCCTGGCCATGACCCCTCATCCCACTGCGGTGGCATCCTGGGAGGACACAGCAAGTCACAGGCATCCCTCCACCTGCCTCAGTTTCCCCTCTCCAGTGCCACCTCCCTGAGGGGACCTATTTTGTCACATCCCCCCCAGCCACACAGCATCTCACAGCTCTAGCTTCACCCACCTACGTGCCAGCTGGCTCCCACGAGGGTGTGGGGCAGGGACTGGGAGCAAGCAGTGGGTGCCAGACCCCCAGATGTGGGACAGGATGGTTTGGGGACAGTGGGGGGACACCAGCCCCAGTTGCTGGCCCTCAGCGATCCCCAGGACCGAGGCATCATCCCATGGGGCTGGCACCAACCCTGGGAGACACCATCCCCATGCCAAGTCCCCTCCGCCACCATCCCCAGTGTCCCCAGCCCCAGCCATGCTACCCCCGCCCCATGTCACTGCCATCCCCCCCCCCAGCTCTGACTCACATCTGGGCCTCCTCAGCAGGGCGCGTTCCTGGGGGATCTATTTTGGGATGGGGCTGGCAGAGCCCAGCTGGCGGCACACACACCCGGTGTCCTGCCAAGGAAGTACCGGCCACGCCAAAACGCAGCGGTCGGCCATGGGGGTGCGGCCGGCGGCGGGGGGTGCACAGAGCCGGGGGTGCTGGGGGGGTCTCCCCAGATTGAAGTGGGGGGAGCACAGCACATGGGGGCTGGGGTACCCTGCTCATCCCACTGCCTSCACCCCAGAGCTGTGCCTGCCCCAGCATCCTCCCTTTCCCCCAGTTCCCGGGCTGGATCACTCCCTCTCTCCCAGTTTTCAGGGCCATACCCTTCCCTCTCCCCACTTCCCACAACCGTCTCCCTCTCTCTGCCCATTTCCTACAACCATACCCCTCCCTCTCCCTACTTTCCATAATAATACCTATCCCTCTCCCCAGTTCCCACAACCATCTCCCTCCCTTTCCCAAGTTCTCATTGACCATCACCCCTCCATCTCCCCAGCTCCTACAACCATACCCCTCCCTCTCCCCATTCCCCATGACCATCTCTCTCTACCCATTTCCCACAATAATACCCATCCCTCTCCCCATTTCCCACGGCCGCCTCCCTCCCTCTCCCCTGTTCCCATGACCATCTCCCTCCCTCCCCCCTTTTCCCATGGCCACCTTCCTCTCCCCAGCTCCCAGGGCCGTATCCCTCCCTCTCCCTCTCCTTCCCCACCTGCTCTTTCCCCCCATCCCATCTGCTCACAGGGCCTTGACCCCGGCCCCGCTGGAAGGTAATTAATACTTGACAGCACATTAGCGGGACCCGCTTGGCAGGCGGCCGAGGCAGGGAAGGTCATGCCCACCCATTACCCCACCCCGGGGAGCAGGGGCTGCTCCCGGGGGGGTGCCCCCCCAGCCCCCACCATGGGGCAGGAATGTGGGGGCTGTGACCCCCCTGCCCCACTGGGGACCATCCCCAGGGTCCGGCTGTCCAGCCCCAGCAGTACGTCTCTGGCCTCGGTGGCATGTGGAGGATGCGGGTGCCTGTCCCTGTCCCTGTCCATCCCCCCCTGGGATTTTGCTGGCCAGCATCCCGAGAGCGTGGGAGGGAGCGTGGTGGCAGGGCTGCGGGGGCGGAGGGATGGACAGCTGCGGGGGCACCGAAATAGCCAGTGGGCAGCCAGGCCAGGTGGCACCAGTTTGTCCCCGTCCTCGTCCCCAGGGCTGGGAGGGGCACAGCCCAGCACTGAGCCCCACAAGCCACCGCCCCACTGCCCCTGTCCTCGCTGCCCCTGACCGTGTCCCCCATCCCCCTTCTGTCATTGCAGGGGGGGAATGTGCCCCCCTGGTGTCCCATTGCCCCACGCCCTGCCCCTCTGCAAGCCCTGGCCCCCATTGCCCTTGCCCCTCTACCCCCTGGTCCCCATTGCCCCACGCCCTGCCCCTCTGCAGCCCATGGCCCCACTGCACCCACACCTTCTGCAGCCATAGGTCCCATTGCCCCACACCCTAGCCCTCTGCAGCCCATGGCCCCCAGTGCCCCACACCCTGCCCCCTTGGCCCCCGTTACCCTACTCCCTGCCCCTCTGCATGCTTGGTCCCCTTTGCCCCTGCTGCTCTGCAACCCCTGGCCCCCATTGCCCCACACCCTGCCCCTCTGCAGCCCATGGCCCCACTGCACCCACACCCTCTGCACCTGTAGGTCCCATTGCCCCACTCCCTGCCCCTCTGCAAGCCCTGGCCCCCATTGTCCCATGCGCTGACCTCTGCCCCCCTGAGCCCACTCTCTGCCTCTCTGCACCCCTAAGTCTCTCTGCCCCACACCCGGCCCCTCTGCCCCCCAAACCCCATTGCCCCCCTTCCTGCCTTGTTGCCCCACCTGCCCCAGCCCCCCCGCCTGCCTCCCAGCAGGGTCCAGCCTGGCCCCTGCCCCACGCCATGGGGCAGAGCTGCAGGCAGGTCCCCTCCCCCGGAGCGGGCAGGGTGCTGGGAGTGGGACAGGTGGCTGCAGGATTAGCGCTAACGAGCTGTTTCATAACGGGGTCGAGAGGCCACGGGGAAGAGCGTGGGCAGGGGGCCAGGCTTGGCTCAGCTCCACACCTTGGACAGCCGGGCCCCTGCGCTCACCCCACTGCGGCCCCAAGGCACAGCCACAGCTGTGCACAGGCGGCACCCCATGGTGCCCCATGGGGCTGGGTGCCCACATCCCCACGCACAGGCATGGTGCAGACAGATGCTCAGTTCTCCAYGTTTAATGACTGGGTGGAGGGACAAGAGGCTGGGGCAGGACCCCCTGCTGCCACCCATGGCCTCCTGTGGGGTGTTGCGCCTGGGGTCCCCCATGGGGCCAGGGGATGCCTGGGGAGGGATGCAGGAGGGATGCTCCGCAGGGAGAGACGGTGGCTGTCGAGATCGGGGGCCATCCAGGGACAGAGCTGCGGTGCTTAGGCATCCTGCAAGGACAAAAGGATGACCGTGGCTTGATCCTGCCCTGGCAGGCCACCCCAGTGTCCCACAGTGGCAGGGGGGGTCCCAGACCTGGCAGACCACACCGACGTCCTCCTGGTGGGTGCAGTCATGGCGTCCCCAGGCGCGGTGGGYGCAATCCCGCAGGGTCCCCTCCTGACCCCAGCAGTGGACATCRTCCAGCCAGATGCGCCCAGCGCCGGGGCCAAAGCGGGGCCGTCCCCAGGGAAGGTCACCAACTGTCCCTGCTGCCCCACAGCCCAGCTCCCGGCAAACCACTGCCGCGTTGGTCCTGCTCCAGCCGTCATCGCAGACTGTGCCCCACTGCCCGGCACGGTTCACCTCCAACCGCCCGGCGCAGCGCCCAGGGCCACCCACCAACCGCAGCTGGAAGGGCTCTGCGGGGACACCGGGCTGATGCCAGCCCCAAGGGACCCCCCACCTAGGGTRGCATCACCCCACCCCGCTGCACACTCACCCTCGCACTCGACGGCGGCCACCCGATCCATGGGGCAGGATGATGGGTGCCCTGGCTGGAGGATGCAATGCTCCAGGGCTGGCTCCTGCCCGGTGCACTGCACCTGCTGCAGCACTGCTGGGGGAGCGCTGGCTGCCGTGGGGCTGCAGGGCACCGGGACAAGGCGTGGGCGACCACAGCCCAGCTGGTGACACAGCACCCGGGCGGCCGCTGGGTCCCAGCCCTCTGCGCAGACGGAGCCCCAGGTGCCGGCGAAGAGGAGCTCCAGGCGCCCGGCGCACCGTGAGCGGCCGCCCCACAGCCGGGCTGGCACCGCTGCGGGGTGGGGAAGGTGTATGGCACCAGTATGACCAGTACAGTCCCAGTCTGCCCAGCACAGCCCCAGTCTGCCCAACCCAGGCCCAGTCTGCCCAGCATGGCTCCAGTCTGCCCAGTACAAGTCCAGTCTGCCCAGCACAGCTCCAGTCTGTCCAGTACAGCCCCAGTGTGCCCAACCCATCTCCAGTCTGCCCAGTACAATCCCAGTCTACCCAGTACAGCCCCAGTCTGCCCCACACAGCCCCAGTCTGCCCAACCCAGCCCCAGTCTGCCCAGCACCGCCCCTCTGCCCAACCCAGCCCCAGTCTGCCCAGTACAGCCCCAGTCTGCCCCACACAGCCCCAGTCCTCCCAATTCATCCCCAGTCTGCCCAGCATGGTCCCAGTCTGCCCAGTACAGCCCAGTCTGCCAGTACAAGCCTAGTCTACCCAGCACAGCCCCAGTCTGCCCAGTACAATCCCTGCTACATGCGGTCTATGCCCCGGTGCCTGCCATGTCCCCTGGTCGTTGACACCACGGCCCCCAAGTGTTGCCAGGGGGACACCCAGGGGTCACCAGGGGGACTCCCGGGGGACACCCACGGGGGCACCCAGGGGACACTCAGGGGTCACCGGGGCACACCCCAACATACCGGATCCGGCCGTGATGCCACAGCACAGAGCTGGGGGGGAGAGAGGGAACAGCTGGGAGTAGGTACGCAGCCCTCGCCCCATGGAGACCCCCCCACTCCACATGCCCCACTGACCCCAACACATACCCCATGGACACCCCAACACCCCCCACCCTCCACTGACCCCCAATATA
>JAYKAV010000011.1:131215-184263 GCA_035582835.1 Phoebastria nigripes
TGCCCCCCCCCCATGTTCCTTGGGGGAGGCTTGTCGCTTGGGCAGGTTTGCCATAAGAAAGGGGGTGGGGGTCCCCTTATTGCCACTCCTTATACCCCCCCTTATTTCCCCCTGCTTACGGCCACTTCCGTCCTCCCCTTTTCCCCCTCACTGTTTCCCCCTCTTGCTCACAGCCCCCAGGGACTGAGGACATCACCACCCTGGTCATGTCACCCCTGGGGGCAGGTGGGTGATGGGGGGGGGTGGTTGAGGGGGGGGTGGCATGTCTCCAGGGACCTGGTGGCCCATGTGCCTGGGGTGCCCTGTAGTCCCCTGGGGAGGCTGGAGCTGGGCATGGGGCAGGGGACCCTCCTACGGGTGCTGGCCTGGGCCACCAGTACAGGGAGCCTGCCGCTCACCTGCCTGCCCCACGTCTCCCCCTTTGCTCCTGCACCTCTCCCTGCCCCACATCTCTCCCTGTGCTCCTCCTTGCTGCTCCACATCTCGTGTCACTACATGGCCGCGTGTACCTTCTCTGTCCTTATATTGTCCATCCTTATATAGTTCTTCTATCATATATATATATTCCTTATATTGTCCATCTTTATATGTCCGTCCTTATATTGTCCATCCTTATGCACCCTCTGGCTTTGGTAGCGGCAAGTATCCCCAGCTGTGCCCTACAGAACCCTGCAAAGCCCCCCAGCACTGCCCTATAGCCCATGGTGTCCCCAGCTGTGCCCTACAGATCTCCAAAAAGCTCCCCCAGCAGCCTGGATCTCCTCCTGCTCTTCCCGGCAGCCTGGATCTCCTCCTGCTTCTTCCCAGCAGCCATGATCTCATCCTGCTCTTCCCAGCAGCGTGGATCTCCTCCTGATTCTTTCCAGCAGCCAGGATCTCCTTCTACTTCTTCCCAGCAGCCTGGATGTCATCCCAGCAGAACCCAGGTAGACAGCAAGGTCCTTCACCTGGCCAGACCTCAGGATCAGAACATGCTTCTGCCCACCTTCCCTACACACATGGAGCATGCCAGGTGTCCCTGTCCTCCAGCCATCTCCATCCACACCCTCTGTGCCCTTGGGGACCTCGTGTAGGATGCAAAACACCTGCCCTGCCTGCGATGTTGGAGATGATGCCGGAGATGATGCCGGAAATGCTCCAACACAAGTTTCCCTGCCCGTGTACATGTGGCATTGGCTGYACCAGCTGATTCAGTGGGCCATCTGAAATGCTTGCTCTTACCCCTGCTCCTCCATGACTCCCGGCACCACCTTCCCTGGAGCAGGAGGCTTCTCCGAGCAACAGAGGCATCAGACAAGCCCTTTCCCTTCCCCACGAGGCATTCCCTGCCTCCGACGGTGGCTGCTGCTCTCGGTGCAACATTTGCAAGAGGATGCTCACCCGAAATCAGCGCCACGTGTGGAGGGGCAGTGCGGGAAGTGGTTTGAAACCCAGGCAAAGTGGGTACAGCAAGTTAGGGCTTCATTTCTTCATACCTTGGTGGCCATTTCTACCTTATTCAACCTTATTTTATTTAAACAACCGGGAGGAAAAATAATTGGCAAAAGGAGCTTGCTTTGCCTTCCACCCTCCATACAAAGGTCTCCCTGGACATTTGCCATTTCTGGGGGTGGTTGATACCAAGCAGCCATCACCGATCTCCATCGGCTGGCTGTGGGCTCCAGCTCACCTTCAACGAAGCCTGAAACTGAATTCATAGCTTAGTCAGAGCTTTGTTGTGGTGAACCCGAGGTTTGTTCCTGAGGTTGAATCCTAAAAGCAACCCCAAGTCAATGCCTGCCCCAGCCGTTTTTGACCAATGAGACTCGGTTGAAGTCCTCGGGTCAACCATGGAGACCTCATCCCAGACCTCGGTGAGCCGAAGAGGAGGGAAGAATTGTGAGGAAGGCAGCAGCTTAAGCCAAGCAAGAAAGGAGAACAAGAGCTAGGCAGGAAGACGAGGTGTCTGGCGTTCTCTGTTTGGCAGTTAACAACTGGGAGATCCTTGGCTGACCTGCTGCCAGTTGTGGTCCCACAGGCATGTCTGCAGCCTCACGGCCCATGTTTCCCCATGGGGATGGAGAAAAGGGCCTCTTGCGGATGGCCTCAGCAGGTTTGGGCCGAATTCCTGCTTCAGACCTGAAAGTGATAGTACCTGAAAGTGGAAGAGGCTGCTCTCCTTGCCCGCCAAGAGCACCAGCTGCCTGTCCCAAGCCTCTGACATGCTCCTGAGGGGTTGCCATGCTGGTGTCCGTGCCTGATCCACTGGTCTCAGGCCCCTCGGTGGGGCCAGACCAGAGTCTGCTCCTCATCAAGGTGACAGGCCATTTGATGCTCATCCATTTTCTTGTCCATTGGCTATGGAGTCCGCATCATGTATGAGCAGACACACTCGCTGGGGCAAAGCTAAGACCCTACAACCAAGCCCTGCAACTCCCCCAGCCCTCCCCGTCCCCCTTCTGATGTCCTCTTGCGCAGTGGACCCACGGGACATCACCCACAGCAGCTGCGGCCAGAGGATGCTTGGTGGTCACCAAGGATCAAGCTGAAAGCAGAAGATTCAGTTCCCCTTCATCCACTGGACTCCACGTGATGCAAGAGCCACCGGAGAGCYGGGGGGTGGAGCAGCAAGGAAAGCGTCCTCTCCCAGCTGCCTTCATCAGGTCTTCGGCGTATTTCTTCTCAGCTGGTGATCGTGGACCTGATCTCAGCCTCTGCCAAGCCTACCTCTTCCCGCATTCCTGCCAGGCTGGGAGCAGCTTCTCCGAAAGTCCTTTGCTGTCAGCTGGACACACTATGGGCGACAGACTATGCACTCATGCTGGGCTTGGGGCTGCAGAGATCCTCCTCGTCCTAGCAGGGCTGTGTGGTGAGTGCTCTTGCGTTTCCCCCCGCGTCCCCCTGCCCCGGTGCTGGTTGCACGCTGCATTTCGGGACACGGCATGCCAGAGCGCTGCCGCACCTCTTCGTTTCTGTGTGGTTTGATTGTGGTTGCTGCARATTTGTAAGGTGCACGCTTAGAGCAACACCCACGGTTTCATGGTTTCTTAAGGTGCATGCATAGAGCAACACCCATGGTTTCATGGCTTCATAAGGTGTGCATGTAGAGCAACGCCCATGGTTTCACAGGTGCTTCTGCAAGTAGGGTAGATGCAGACCTGCCAAGCCCAGCTGCAACAAGCAGCTGTCCTCCAGCTGATGGCTGCAGAAGGCTTGAGGCTCCCTCAAAAGTGCCAGTATCTTCTAGAAGGTGCATGCCATGAAGAGGGGAGAAATTTTTACGGCGGTAGAGTCATTAGGAATAAGGAATAAGCACATTAGGAATAAGCAGTGAAAAGCAGGAAAGGTGTAGAAACCAAGTGCACTGAGCATGTCGCTGCCCACTGACGATGGGCTATGGAGCTTGAATGGCCAAAAACCGAGGAGGAATGGGATTTACCTGTCCTGTGACGGGGAAGGAAATATYACGGTGTTGATGTGCTTGGGTCAGGCTGGTCTGAGGAAGCAGGACGGGTGCTTGCAGAAAATAAGGGAGGCCTTTGCTTGGCTCCATTCCTTACCCTGGGSTCAAGGCTGTTCATCCGGCAAAGCCAGGTTAGAGCCATGGGTGCAGAGTCCCTGGCACCTTGTGCTCTGGCTGCACAGTCTTGCTCAAAATCCCTCCCACAAAGAGCCTGCAACTCAGTTACCCGTGCTGGTGTTGTGCTTAGGGAGTTCATCCTGCAACCTGTGCAGAGTCAAGCACTTAAAAAGCAATTAGCACTGCACTTAAAAAGCAATTAGCAAAATGTCTTAATGTATTTTGGCCTTCCTGGCTTTAAGGGACTGTATTCTCAGCTGGAAAAGCCTGGAGTTTGCTCAAGGGCCAGCTGCCCTGTGTCCACTTGAAAATAATTATAATAAAATTAGAATTGTTCATGTCTTTCTCTCTCTCTTGCTGGTTCTTCCCCATTCCTTTTGGCCAACAAGTGTCAAGATGCTTTCCCAGCTGCTGCCTACCCTCTTCTTTTGCGTGATTTCCCATCAACATCTCCTTCCCTTTGCTCTCCATCGTTGCCAGCGTCAGGTCCTGCCAATGTAAGGCTGGTGAATGGCCCTGACTCCTGCACGGGCCGGCTGGAGGTGTTTTACAATGGCACCTGGGGGACAGTGTGCGATGACCACTGGGACCTCCACGGAGCCCGTGTGGTCTGCCGGCAGCTGGGCTGCGGGACAGCGCTGTCGGCCGTCGGCGGGGCTCGCTACGGGCGAGGAGCAGACCCCATCTGGCTGGACAACGTACGCTGTGCTGGGACGGAGGCTGCCCTTTCCGAGTGCCAGGCACGGCCCTGGGGAGCCCACAACTGCGGGCATGGGGAAGACGCCAGTGTCGTATGCTCAGGTGAGGAACATGCACCCACCATGGCTTGCATCAGCTACGTGTGGACAATCAAAGGGTTAAACAGCAGGCAGGACAACTGTCTTGCCCCTTGCTATTGATTGGTTGCCCCTTCTTTTTGACTGGTAGCCACTCCTTGTTGACTGGTCGCCACTCCTTGCTGTTGACTGGTCGTCCCTTACTGTTGAGTGGTCGTCCCTTGCTGTTGACTGGGTGTCCTCTGATTGTACAGTGAGTGTAGGCACCCAGCTCACAGATAGGGCAACCTCCTCACCCTCCATGTACCTATGGCCAATGGCAGGTAGGACCCTTAATTTTGAGCTGGATCTGGCCCCTACAGGTAGGCAGAATTACTCCGACGCTACCTAATTTTGTGAAGAATTAGCCTCTTCACACCATTGCTCCAGGCAATTTCCAAATGCTGTTCTCGCCTTCCAAAGCTCTCCACATCTCTTGGCATCGAGGCTGCAGCTCCCTGGCCATTTCTCAGCCCAACCACCTCCTAGCTTCACGGGGATGAACCCCTTCATGGGCACAGCCTGTCAGATGCCATCCAGGCTTGCTGGGCAGGAGACCCTGCTCCTAAGCATTGCCRGCAATGGCATGCCCAGCAAAGTCTCTGACCATTTGCTTCCTGGGGGTGTTTGCAGGGGCACCTGCTCCAGGTTCGACCCGTACCAGGCTGGTGAACGGCTCAAGTTTCTGCTCCGGCAGAGTTGAAGTGCTCCACAATGGCGAATGGGGCACCGTGTGCGATGACAGCTGGAGCCTGATGGACGCCGAAGTAGTGTGCAGGGAGGTGGGCTGCGGCCAAGCACTGTCAGCTCTGTTCGGGGCTGCCTTCGGGCAGGGGTCAGGGCCCATCTGGCTGGACGAAGTGACCTGTGCTGGGATGGAGGCTGCCCTTTCTCTGTGCAGGGCCACGTCCTGGGGAAGCCATAACTGCAACCACGGAGAGGATGCTGGCATTGAATGCGCAGGTAACTCTTGACTTCTGCCGCATCAGGGCTGGCACCCAGGCTATCATAGTCTTTTTTTTTTGAGGGAGAGGTAGAGAAAAGAGCAGAAGACCTTTGATATGGTCCTGGGTGTAGATGTCTCCATTGCAGCCCTGCCAATGGAGGCAGGAAGAATCCCCTGGTGGGTGGGTGTGTGCTGGGGAAGGGAAGAGGGAGCTTCAGAGGGGACGTCCATCCAGATGCCACCTGCCAGGGAGGTGATGAGTTTGGGGAGGTGGTGAGTGCCTGAGGGGAGCCTGCTCTTCTCATTTTGGGTGGGCAACCTCCTCACCCTCCAACCGCGAGGTTCTGGGATGATTGAAGGACCGGGCAGCTCCAGCCCTGTCACCTCTCCTGGGACATCCAGATGTTTTTGGTGCTTGTCTCTTTTCAGAACCAACTCAGGTCCGGCTGGTGAATGGCTCCAGCCGCTGCTCAGGGCGAGTCGAGGTCCACCACAACCAGCAGTGGGGGACGGTGTGCGATGACAGCTGGGACCTGAGTGATGCTGAGGTGGTCTGCCGGCAGCTGGGCTGCGGGCTGGCCATGTCAGCCCCTGGCAGGGCTCTGTTTGGGCAAGGACACGGTCCCATCTGGCTGGATGAAGTGAACTGCACAGGGAGGGAAGGTGCCATCACTGAATGCAGCTTCAAGCCCTGGGGAGCCCATAACTGCAACCATGGTGAAGATGCGGGTGTTGTGTGCTCAGGTAAGCCTGATCCAGCTTATGGCTTCAGGGAGAAGTTTTTCTGTAGGTACTCTTGCATCTAATTTCAGTTTGCTTCCCTCCCTGCACACGTTGTTTTCCTTTGGGTATAACGCCATTGCAAGCAACAGTCAAAAATGCTTGGGAGGTGAGGTAGCTCTGCTTCTGTAGGCATCATATCAATGGACTATCTGGATGCATTCCTGCCCCTTTGTGGTAATCCTCTATCTGACACCTTAAAATGTCAGTTCTCAAGTGGCTTGCCATGTCCATCATGCACACCTGCTCTGGATGTTGAAGTGCCTGTGGTCAGAGGAGGCATTTGGCCATCGATGCTTGCCATGCATGGCTGCAGACTTCTCCATCTCTATGTCCCAAGTTTCTTCTGGATCTTTAGAGGTAGTCAAAGATGGAAAGACATCCCCCCCCCCCCTCCAGCATGCAATGGGATGCCAGCCCTGTCTTACCAGAAGACAAAACCTGGTTGACTTCAGGGAATGTTTGCAAGGAGCTGCAGTAGAGCAGAGCAAACACAGAAGCAGCATAGAAAGACTCTCCTCCTTGATGGAGCCAAGCCAGTCCAGCCTTCATTTGGCTAGAGTAAATAAATGCAGGTTTTTAAAGTCTTTCCTCATTAGATGTGTTGTGTGAAGGAGATGTAGTCACCCTAGCAGACCTCCGGAGCATGCTGATGGTTTGGACGTGGATGTCCAAGAGTCTTCTTAGCATTGCCCAAAGGAAACACTCTCTGTGAGGCATCCCACAGTGTTTTTACCTTCTTCTAAATACAACCAGGTCTCTCTTGCTTCCAACTGAAGATGCTGATGTGGATGGGGGAAGCATAATTATGCACTCCTACCTTGTACAGTTGCACATTGTCGCCAACACCAGCAGGGTGTCTACGTCAGAGGGCTGAGGTGCACCATGCCCCCATTTATTCATTTGTCTTATTTCCCCTTTAGACCCCACGGAGCTACGGCTGGTGAATGGCCCGAATCGCTGTGCTGGGCGCCTCGAGGTGCTTCACAATCAGCAGTGGGGGTCCGTGTGTGACAACGGCTGGGACGTGGAGGATGCCAAAGTGGTGTGCCGGCAGCTGGGCTGCGGCGCTCCAATCTCTGCTCCAGGCTGGGCTAGGTTTGGCAGGGGCTATGACCCCATCTGGCCGGAGACAGTCAGCTGCTGGGGGACGGAGGCTGCCCTTACCGAGTGCAAAGCCCAGGTGTGGGGCATCCACAGCTGCCACCACGGGGAAGACGCCAGTGTGGTGTGCTCAGGTGACCCCCCACACCGCGTTCCTCCCGTGTGTCCGTAGGAAGAGCTGTGCCACCACCGAGCCATAGCTCCCTTTCCTCCAGAGGGCAAGGGAATGATAATTCCCTTGATACTAATGATAATAATGGTAATAATGGTAATAAGGGCAAGAGGTGCAAGGGGGATCCCATCACTGCCGCTTCTCCCATGTTCCCTGGCTCATTTTCAGCGCAAGTGGACAACCATGAGCATCTCTATGGTGTGAATGGCCATGCTGGGTCCCACAGGAATCCCTGTTTCATGAAGGTGTCACGTCAGGGAGCCGAGAGTAAAGGGGACCACAGTCTTGTGTGAGATCCCATGCCCAGGACCATCTCCACCAGCCCTTCCTGAAGGGTTGTTGGTATCCTTCTTCGTTCCAGACCCGATGACGCTTCGGTTGGTGAATGGTCCACACCGCTGCGCTGGGAGGGTCGAGGTGCTTCATCAGCAGCAATGGGGGACGGTGTGTGATGATGGCTGGGACCTGCGCGATGCTGAGGTGGTGTGCTGGCAGCTGGGCTGTGGGGCAGCGGTCGCCGCCCCAGGCTTGGCTCACTTTGGCCAGGGACGTGATCCCATCTGGCTGGATGAGGTGAACTGCACAGGGACCGAGTCTGCCCTCTCCGAATGCGGGGCCAAGCCGAAAGGAGTCCACAAGTGCCACCACGGAGAAGATGCTGGTGTGGTGTGCTCAGGTAGCTTCTGTTCCTCTGCTGATGAGCCCTGGGGTACCAACACTGCAGAAGCTCTGGGACCAGTTTTCCTTGCTTATCTCTGATGATGTTCTTTCCACATGGGAATCCTCAAATCTCTGACTCTGAGTCAAGACAAATGCTGAACATCTGGGCATGTTGAGCTCCGTCTCACATCGAACACTTGCTTTCTCCATCACTAGGTCCACCACCACAAGGTGACACCTCTCTATCTTTCCATTTCAGACCCTACTGAGGTCCGGCTGGTGAACGGCTCAAATCGCTGCTCTGGGAGAGTTGAGGTGCTGCACAACCAGCGATGGGGAAGTGTGTGCGACGACAGCTGGGACCTGGACGACGCAGAAGTGGTGTGCCGGCAGCTGAGCTGTGGGACGGCCATAGCTGCTCCACCCAGAGCTCAGTTTGGGATGGGGTATGAGCCCATCTGGCTGGACGATGTGAACTGCACCGGTGCTGAGGCTGCCCTCTCCGAGTGCAGGGCCAGACCGTGGGGAGAGAGTAACTGTGACCACCGAGAAGATGCCAGTGTGGTGTGCCTGGGTAAACTACCCCATACCCCATTGTGGTGCAGCTCTGGAAGGAGCAACATTGGCACATGAATAACTCAGTGGAGAAACACCTCCGCTCTGCTCACGTTAAGCTTCTTGCTTCTGTATAGGAACCAGTTTCAGGTTGTCTGAGAGCAGCAGCTCCCCTTGGCCACTGTGAGGACTTTCTCCCAGGAGAACAAGTGTCCGTCCCCAACCACCACCTTACTCTCCCCTATAACCCCTTAACTGGTCCCTTGACTCTTCTGCTATGAGCATCCTTTCCTTTTTCATATGTGCACGGTGCTAATGTGACATGCGTTGTCACTGGACCGTAAAGTCCATCGAACCTCCCCTCTACCTTGGGTCCAGATGGGGGTGGATCTCCCATTCAGCCCTGTGTCACGGCTGCCCCCTCCTCATGGGTTTCTTGGRTGCCTGAGGGCACTTAAAATGGGATCAGGTGTTTATGCTGGTGACAGTCTCCACATCACCTTGCAGGTGGCCACCGTTTTGAGGACCCATCTTCCAACGCATGGGCAAGAAACACGTATGTGTTTGACTTCCACATGTCTTTCATAATTCCAGGACCAGCTCAGCTCCGGCTGGTGAATGGCTCCAGCYGCTGCTCCGGGAGGGTCGAGGTGCTTCATAACCAGCACTGGGGAACGGTGTGTGACAACGGCTGGGACCTGAGCGATGCCAAGGTGGTGTGCCAGCAGCTGGGCTGCGGGGCGGCCGTGTCAGCTCCACGCTCAGCTCRGTTTGGGCCAGGGTCAAACCATATCTGGCTGGATGATGTTGAGTGCACGGGGGCAGAAGCTACCCTCTCCGAATGCAGGTCCAGGATGGGGGAACCCATTAATTGCCACCATGGGGAAGATGCTGGTGTTGTGTGCTCAGGTAATTTTTTTTTTTTTTCTCGAATGGCATTATTCAGGGGAGTGTTGGGCTGTATGGCTGGAAAGGTGGAGRGTGACTTTGCTGGTGGCATGGTCTCTGAGCCTGGGTAGCACCAAACCCCATAGAAGAGCTCAGGTCGCTCTTCTGCAGAGGTCTGTCCGCCTTGTTTGGTGACTGGTCTTGCTGATGAAAGCCTGGGGTTGTGGAGGACCTGAGCAACCTGAGAAATGCTGAGCACAAGAATCTGAGCAAAGCAATGAGAGACGAGCGACCAAGCCTTCAAGGGGATGGGAAGAAAGAGGCTTTACTTAGGGACCTAGAGGGTGAGATGTAGAGTTTGTTGCAATCCAGAAAACCACCAAAAGCTGCTGGAYTGAGAGCAGGGTAGGAAGAGGGGACCCATTGTACAAAGACGCCAGTGGTCAGGAAGGGAAGAGTTTTACAAATTCTGCTGCTTTTATCCTTTTCCAGCAAGCATGTCTGAATTTTCTCTATTTCAGCAGTTTTCTTATTCTAGCTGACATTAATTAAAGCCTACCTTTAAATATCCAATGTCCCTCCAGTGTTTGGGGATGTTCAATATAACGGCAGGACCAAGCATTTCCTTCTCAAAGGTCCAGGTTGCCAATGGCATAAAAGGAGCAAAAATGGGCAATGTGCATTAGCCACTATGAGCAGTGCAGGCATGGAAGGAGACCTCCAGAAAGGGTGTCTGCCTCGACCCGTTTCAGACCCTGCGGCATTGCGGCTGGTGAATGGCTCAAGCCTCTGTGCTGGGAGAGTTGAAGTGCTCCACAGGCATCAGTGGGGGACTGTGTGCGATGACAGCTGGGATGAAGAGGACGCCACGGTCGTGTGCCGGCAGCTGGGCTGCGGGACGGTGGTCTCGGCCCCTGGCGCAGCTTGGTTTGGGCAAGGGCGCAATGCCATCTGGCTGGATGACGTGAACTGCACGGGGAGGGAGGACACCCTCTCGGAGTGCCTGGCCAGGCCATGGGGGGCACACAACTGTGACCATGGGGAAGATGCCGGTGTGGTGTGCTCAGGTAACGTGGCCACCATCCGTTTGGAAAAGGGTCTGGGCATGCCCCAACCCTGGAAAAATTCAAGGTCAGGTTGGACGGGGCTCTGAGCAACCTGATCTAGTTGAAGATGTCCCTGCTCATTGCAGGGGGGTTGGACTAGATGACCTAGGGTCTAGAGAACAAGTCTTATGAGGGACTGAGGGTTGTTTAGCCTGGAGAAAAGGAGGCTGAGGGGAGACCTTATCGCTCTCTACAACTACCTGAAAGGAGGTTGTAGCAAGGTGGGTGTCAGTCTCTTTTCCCAAGTAATAAGTGATAGGACAAGAGGAAACGGCCTCAGGTTGCACCAGGGGAGGTTTAGATTGGATATTAGGAGAAATTTCTTCACTGAAAGGGTTGTCAAGTATTGGAACAGGCTGCCCAGGGAAGTGGTTGAGTCACCATCCCTGGAGGTATTTAAAAGACCCGTAGATGTGGTGCTTGGGGACATGGGTTAGTGGTGGACTTGGCAGTGTTAGGTTAACTCGATGATCTTAAAGGTCTTTTCCAACCTAAACGATTCTATGATTCTATGACCTTTAAAAGTCCCTTCCAACCCAAACCATTCTATGCTGGTGTGATCTCCTTGCTCAAGCTCRGAGAGTGCACCCCTGCCAGTGGCTCAGGAGGCAGAAACAGGGATGTGCACGCTGGAGAGTACAGATGGGCTTTCATTCAGCACAAGCTGGGTCCTACGTTTGTAGACCCCACTGGAATTGTCTTGAGCACCACGGCCAACAACGTCATCTCAGGATGAGGGTTCCCGAGTATGCGCTTAGCACAAGTTGGAGGGGAATGATCCTGGCCATAAGAAATATTATGATGAAAACTTTCCAGGAGGAAAAGCTACAGCATGGGGAATATCCTCATGGCTGAGCTGGGAAGATGAGGGCCATGGCTGGTGTTGGAAAGACTTGTCCCAGTATCCAGCCTTGCCCTTCCCACCTAACTTCGGACAAACCTGAAGGCTTCTGTGGTCCCCTTAAGGCCAGTGGGAAGGATGTCTGCATCCAGTGAGTTATCCAGGACTGGATGCACTTGCTTGGGAGCCACCTGGACTCAAATGCAGTCTCCTTGGGGAGAGTACCACATGGGTGGTACATCCTGCAGGCACCTCTGTCTTAACTGGTCACCCAGGTTTTTCTGAGGAGAGAAACAGGTGACCATGGGATGTGGTTTGCAGAAGGGACCATTCTGCAATCGTCCAGCCCTGGTAGGGCCCACCAGGAATAAGCCACTCTGCAGATTGCCCAGCTTGGAGCAGTCAGAGTGGTGGCACCTTGAATGGCCTTGGCTTCCCCAGCGGTCCACCCTTGAAGCATAGACAGTTGTGATGCACCAGATGGTGCATGGATGTGGGTGTTGAACGGCCACGACCAGGGCAAAGGTGCTACAGTACCGAGGGGACCGTGCCTGATGGTGACTGGGTCTTAGCAGAAGCTTTCTTTGTATCTCCTTTCCGGAACCATACGATCTACAAACCAATGTAGATTGGAAGGGATCTCTGGAGAGCTCCGGTCTAATCTTCCRCTCTCTGTTAGACCAACTAGACCATGTTGTTCATGGCCTTGACCAGTGAAGTTGTGAAAGTCCCCAAGGATGGAGATCCAAATGCATTTCTCGTCATTGTTACAATATTTAACCATCCTCATGGGGGAAAAGAGTATTTGCCGCTGCCTAATGGGAATTTGCCACGGCACACACTGTGCCCATTTCCTCATGTCCTTGTGATGTCCGTTTATCTCCTGAATTAGCTCTGGATGAAGAGATCTTTCATCTCATCTCTCTTCTCCCCACAGGCTCTGTTACCGTCAGACCTCCGCAGCCTCTGCCGCTGCTCCCATTGCTGGTCTCGATCATCCCTCCAGTCTTGATGCTGGTCTGCGGGGCTCTTCTGTACCAGAGGAGGAGGCGAATGCAAAACAGGGCTTTTAATTCCCCCTTAGGTGAACTCCACCGCGGGTGAAGAGGGCAATGGAGTTTGCAGAAGTGTGTGGTTGGAAATGAGTTTTGTTCAGAACATTGATGTCAGCAGAGTTGGGGCAGAAGGTTTTTTTTCCCTGTGGCTTGTGTTGAAAGGCACTTCCTTTTCTGGTTTGACCTCTTCTCTCCCCGTCCCTTTCCCCTTTCTCTTCCTTTCCACTCTTCCCCTTTCACTTTGACACCATCTTCCCTGCTGGATTACGGACATGGTGGGAGGTGGGACAGCCTTTGAAGCCTCCTCGAACACTGCCTGTGCTTCGCTCTGCTGCCTGCGCTGCCTGTACATCAGACAGGAGCTCTGAGCAGAGCATGGCTCCATGGATTCCTGGCTCCCTGTTGGCAAGGGATGTTCCACCTTTAGTCCGAGGGGTGAGACCAGGAATTGTGTCTGTTCTTGAAGTTTTAGGGCTGTGGTGGAGACTCTTGGAAAGTGGGGTTGAGCTGTTGGGGTTGCCTGTGTTGAACATCCCCATGTTGTCTTGTTGAACGTCCGTCACGTTGATGAAAGGTGCTGTGTGTGGACCAAATGCTGGATCAAGGGTTATTTCTGCAAAGTAGGCTTCATGTCTGAGTGCTGGCAGGGGCGATGGTGGTATGCCCTGTGCTGCCACTGTCGTTGGCCAAGCCAAAGTGATTTTTGCTGTCTCCAACGGASCGAGCATCCTCAGTTGGTCTTGTTAGAAAGGGGAAAATTCAGGCTGTGTGGAGCAAACATCAACTGAATCACCGTGCTCTGCAGGTTTTGTGCGCATGGAGGAGCTGGTTGTCTCTGGCTCATCCATCTCGATGCCTGGAGAAGAGCAAGCAGCAGCCAAGGTGGCTCCTGCTGGGGATGCTGACAACAAGAGCTCAGCACAGCCTGTGACCAGCCCAGACCTAAAACTCCAGTGATGCAGCTCTGTCCCAGCACACAGCTCTTTCACCAAGGGCCCTGGACCACCTGGTCTCTACAGAGCTAGGTCACTAGATTCACCACCCATCTCTATGCCCACCTTGGTCAGTTACCCCGAGCGATACAAGGCATGACACACACCATGCGGCACCAACGGTCTGCACGCAGAAGACATTTGATGCGTGGAAATTTAAATTTTTTTTTTTTTTTCAAATTTCTCTTTCAAAATTTTTTTTGTGCATTTGTGAAAATAAAAACATTCTCTAAGACTCAAGCAGTGTTTTACTCTTGGAGGGTTTTTTTCTTCTTTTTTTATAGCCAGTCAGTGGAGGCTGCAAAGTTTTCCCCCGAAGTATACGCCAGGGGCTTGTTTCCCTACAGCAGTTAAGTTGAACAGTTTTGCAAACTCCACCTGAAAGCTCAGTTTAGGCCTCACGCAGATATTTAGAGCCATCYGAGATGCCCTAGTTCTAGGACATTGATATGGGACTAGAAAACGTGACAAAGGACCTACAGCTCACTAGATGCATCTGTATGGGGCAACTAGATCTCGCTGATCTCCTCCATCTGCTGTATTCCCAAACGTGCTGCCGTGCCTTGTGTCCTTGGACATCAGTCTCCTGGGGCCTCCCAGAAGACAGGGGCTTCTTGTGAAGGGCTTGGAAGGCATGGAGGTRCAAGTCAGCCATGCAGAGGGAAGCTGGCAGGAGGTTTATGAAGCTCTGGTCATAGAAATAAGCACTGGGTACCACTGCGGCTTATGCCAACCCAAATGGTATGGGACTACAAGCAGCTGAGCAGGACCCCATGCAAGCACACTGCTGTGTGTTGGCAGGACAGTCCTGCTCATGAAGGACCAGGAAAACAGACAGGTAGCCTACCACAGGGAAACAGGATGAGTGATGTGATCAGTATGGTGGCTGTGGTGGGGTAAAAGCATGAACATCTGCAAGGCAGGGGAAGAGAGGAAACAGGGGATGCACGCTGGGTTGCAGGGGCTTGGAAGATGAAGGCTTGGAGTGCCCTGAGAGGATTGACCAAGCTGGAAAACAGAAGATGGCTTGCACGATGTGTGGAAAGCATCTGCCAAGGGAAACAAGGAGTGCATGAAGAGCCCAAACAGGCCAAAAGCTTGGAGAACTAATGAGTAAAAGTTGATCCTACAGCGTGCAGGACACTTGCAAAGGAGGACCAGACAAGACTATGGCCAAGTCTATAGCTGTGCTATGTACGGAGTGTTTAAGGCTTGTGGAAGCGCTTCTCCAAGTAGTAAATCCTTGTGTTAAACTTGTAGTAAGCCTTCTGTGAACATTTCCTAGTCCAGTTGATGGTGATGCTGGGAATTTCAGTTAATACCTGCATGGATGTGGGTTGGTCCTGGGCTCTATTGCACTAAAAAGGAGTTGCCCAGGGCACACRCTCCCTAGTTTCTGCCACTTTTCCAGGTCCTATGCTCACTTTTCTGCTGTTCCCTCAATCTGAAGGTCAACGGCACCAGTCTTCCTCATGCAAGGGGGCTTGGCAGCGGGTCATCAGGGGTCCAAGCTTTTTCCAGGGAAGAATGTGATGTTGATGGGGTTTCTTCTTCCTCCTCACCTTCTTCCATTTTTGTATTCGCATGTTTTCTGACATACCTTCACACTTTGTTCTTCCCTTATCTGCCTGCAAATCAATATTGCACTCAAACTGACTATATATGGGGCTTTTTCTCTGTGTTGGGTACTTGTGCTTTGTTACCCCTAAAACTGTTTTTGTCCAGATCCAGGCCTGCAAGCTGACGATCGGTGAGCTGCTGATAGCCTTGGGCTTTCCAGTGTGCCCCATCTCTTATCACCCTATGCCTGTCCTCTACACCAACTTGTGTGTTTCCATTTCTCAAAGCTTCTGCTGTAACACCAGCTTTATGTTTCTCCCTGGCTTTGAGAGCCCCAGGACACCCCTAGATGTCCTGCACTCCATGGGCTGCTTCTGGAGGGTGGTAGGGACTACAGCAGGGCTGGATCCTTCGCCCCTTATCCAGTCTCTCAAAGCCATCTCAGCAGATCTTGTCCCACCGGGCACCCAGGTCCTGGCACCATGACCGGGGGTGTGCAACACATGGTCCCTTTTGTGCTGCAGAAACACTCCTTAGCCAGCTGAAACACACCTTATTTTAGGCAATTTGAGATGAAAACATACATCAGAATTAATAGTTCTGCCTTAGGCCACAAGGACATCCTGTGCTGACCCCTGACTGCCTTGGTCCTGCTCTCTGCTAATGAGCTGGGTAATGGTCATTCCCCTAATGACCCTAATGAGGGTAATGGAGATGCAGCAGGCTTTGCAAAGTTAGCTTTTCTTTCTTCTTGTTCCTAAAGCTGTGGCCCAGGGTTACGCTCCACCTACCTCCACCCCTAGGAAGCACAGTTCCCCCTAGGAAGCACAGTTCCCTTTTCAGCCTTTTCCCGGCACAGTTTAGATGAGTTCAGCTCCAGGGTCCTCCCTTGCATGGCTGGGTGGTCATCTCAAGCTCCCGAGATGAGGAGCCTCCCGCTCCTTCATCTCCTCTGCRGATGAGCCATTCTGGACACATCCCTGGGTTGTTCCAGTTCGATGCAACCTAGATATTCAACCAGGGATGCTCAGTTGGCTCTGTGCAGAGGGCTGGGAGGTGAGACAGGAGATCCAGTAACCAGTGTGGTGGGACAGGCAGTCCACCCACCACTCAACATCTCCTTGGGCACTAAGTTTGACTCTACAACCTGCCAATCGTTCAGGTTGTGTTTAAAGCCCATGGAGGTGGCAAGAAAGGGTTAGGAGTGGGGTAAAGCTCTTTTTAAGGGTAGAAATGGGATCCGGGTAGCTGAGTGCATGTGTCTAACAGCACTGAGGGACATAGGGGCACCTTGCAAAAAGGAATTGACACCCATGCTCAGGTCTCTCAAACATCCAAGGTTGGGGTGTGCTGATCGTACATGCATTTTCCAGCCTGTCCCTGCAGTCCTTTTCAGTGCCCTCTGCAAATGGGCCCTGGGGGTAACTCCGGTCCATGCCCTGCTGCCACAGGATGCTGACACTTCTGACCCATCAGTCATGCTGCCTTCTCCGTGGGGTGATAGATAAGTCAATGGCCTGTGCTAACAGAGATAYTTCTCCATGGGATATCCATTTTTGTGTCTCCTGAGTATCATTGCAGTGATGATCCCCTGGGAGGGAGCTCCTTTGGGAGACCCTTGGGGGATGTTCAGTATGGAGGACACCAAAGGATGGGCAGATGAAGGGGTGGGGGTCAGTGTCTGGGCAGGCAGTGATTTGCTTTGTATCCTCCTCCCTTACTCCCCAGTCGCCACCATGACACTAAGCACAGCTTAGGTCCCTCCCGAGTACCATCTCCTGTCCCCTCCCAGCCCTGATGGGGCTGGACTCGGCCTCCAGAGGGTCTGTGAGAGCAGTTGGGGCTGCTTGGCTGCCTGTGCYGGATCCAGAACTGCAAGGATCCTCGGGGGCTCTGGGGTGGATCTGAAGGGCTGCCAGGACACGTGGAAACCCAAATGTCCAGGGAAGGTGCTGGGGAGTCCTACAACCTGGCTGCGGGGACAGGGGCATCAGGGGTGTTGGTGAAAATCCTGTAATTGCCAGCATCAGGCCATTTATACTAAAAATTTTCAAGCTGTGAGCTTCTTCCACCCTTGTTACGGCTGATGGATTTTCCCCAGCTGAAGTTATTCCCAGGGATCTCTTCTTTACCTTTATCTAGACAGAGTTTGCAATAGATTAATTCATCATTGAAGGGGAAGATGAGAGATTTCAGATGCTTCAGATCAGCAGAAGATTTTGAGATGGTGTAGCACAAGATGAGTCCACCTTGCATCAGCTGTGGTGGGCTGAACTATGGAGATGCTGGCACGTGCAGCCCTCAGTCATTTGCCAAGACCCYGAGTGCTCAAGTGCAGATATCTGTGCTGGGCTGCCATTACAGTTACTGGTAGCCGTCAGCAGAGAAAAACGAGCCACACAAGAAGATCCTGATGGCTTCTCCCATTGCATCCCCACCTTGCACAGAACAGTTCGCGACWCTCAGCTCTTGGCACATACATGATCTCTTTGCACTCTCTGGAAGGTGCAAGCAAGTTTGGAGACTKCAAGGCAGTCACAGGATAGTGTTTCCAACTGCTTGCCCTCAAATAATAAGGCGATTTTCTGCCATCTAGCTACGCATCTGTGCAATGCAATGCAATGAAATTCATGGTGCACCATGTCTGGCTTTGAATGTTTTCCTTTCCCAGTAGGCAGCTGSAAATGAGTTCTCCAAAATCATCATCTCCGTGTGCTGCAGCAGCCAAAAAACCSCAACAAAATGCTGCATACCCTAAGAAGAGCATTGAGGACAAGGCCGGGAGTATAATTTTGCTGCGATATACAACCCTGGTTCTTCCACGTCTTTTGTAGTGTGTGTAGTGCTGGTCACCACGTCTCAGGAAGGGTGTACTGCAAGTAGAGCAGGTCCAGAGACTGCACAAAGGATTGGGAGCTTCTGGAAGCTGCTGCCTCAGTGAGGGTTGTGGGGGCTGATGCTGTCAGCTAGTTCAAAGAGAAATTAGGCAAAAGTGTGAACAATGTGTCTAAAAGCAGATGCTAAAGGGAACATGCCTAGATGCCAGGAGGCTGGAGGCCATCAGAAGTGGCCTGGTTTGCACGTTGACCCCGTCTCCTGTGCTACTTATGGGGTGGGTTGGATCAAACACTTCTCAGACCCGTCGGGAAATATTGTATAACTTACCTTTAGCTCTTACTTAGGAGTTAAAGTAAGAGTTAAAGGTAAGTTATACAATGATCTCTTGGTCAAATACTTGGTCAAAATGGGCATCCCCCAACCCCAAATTTGCTTCCATGTATCTGCTTCACAGAACCCTTAAAAATGGGTCTGTGAGGGATGTCAGCAGGGCTTGCAGTCCAAGTCTCTCCAAGCTGTGATGCCTGCAAAGCTCTTGCACTCTCCCACCACTGAGAGCATGAACACACAAACCCCTTTTCACTTGCACTGAACAAATGCAGTGAGGGTTGGGTTTCGAAATGCAGCTGCTGGGATAGCAATGCTGAAAGTTGGAGCATGGTTTTGGGTATTTTTTTTTCCCCTCTGTGTACTGTCTTACTAGCCAAAAATGATTTGTTTACCCTGGACATCAGTGATTTCATGAGCATCATGCATTTCACACCTTGCAGGACTTCACAACCCAGCCCATCATATGCAAGCCTACAGGGATGCAATCTCTCTCTGGCTTCACAGTTATTGCATCGTGCTTATGTGGCTCCACAAGGAGCTGTTGGACCATCCAGGCTCATGTTTCCAGGTTGAAAGGTACTAGTAGCTGTGCAAGCAAATCACAGGGGCAAGATGTCGTGCCTCCATGCTGTGTCACGCCAAGGGCTGCACCTTAATTACCGAGGGGGTAACAAACCTTCCTGTAGCCCCTAAGATGATGTTCAGACTACAGGGAGCTGGACRTGGGCAGGGAAGCCTCTGGGGCTCCTCTTCTTGGCATGAGCAGTGAATTGAAAAGATGGGGGAGCTCTCTTTAGGAAAGGCTTAAACTTTGCAGCCACAGAAGGCTGAAAATTAAGGGTCATCTTCCACCGTAAAGCAGTAAGAATTTTATACAGGGGCCAGGCTGTATCCATCTGAGCAATGTGGACTGCGTGGGGCTAGAAACTGCCCTCTCCAAGTGCCCAGCTCAGCCCTGGGGTGCAGGGTCCTGACACAGCGGGGAAGATGCCAGTGCTGTGTGCTGAGGCAACCCTTCCCCGGGCCACGTTCGCCGCTGGGAGCAGCACGGAGCATCCTTTCAGGACTGCTTTTTTTGCTGAGACTCTTTATATTTGGTTCAGCTCACCTTGCACAGCCATGGGAGCCTGTGGCCCTGGGAAGCCGGCAGCCCAGCATGGACTGAATGGGACGTAGCCATTTCCCATCTCATGGTCATAAAGAGGGGTGGTGTGCCCCATGGGGTCATCTCAGAAATGTCGATGCCTGCTGTCCATTGTGCCTGGTGTCACGGGGGTGGCAGGCTGGATTTGAGTGGAGACAGCCCAGGGAGGGGGTTTGAGGAGAGGACTCATCTCTGGAGGATGGGTGGCCTTCCTCCCTGGCCAGGAGCTGGGAAGGGAAAGGGGCCGCAGGGTCCTTGACTGCAGCGTTGGGAGGTGCTGAGCTCCCCTCTTTGCTCCCTCTGCCAGGCATGACCATTCCCAGCTCCATCATCTCTGATAATGGCACGGCCAGGAGCCCACTCAGTCCAGTGTCCTGGTCCCAGGGCTCGGCGATGGTCTGCTTTCTTGCACCAGCCCCAGGGTGCAGGCAGGCTACTTGCCCCATAGCCATGCCTCCAACCCCAGCCTTGGGAGGCAAAAGCCCACAAGTTATCCCAGAGTCCCTGTGACACCCCCTCCTGCTGCTTGTAGGTGACAAGACTATTCACTGAAAACCCAAATTATAGTATGAGCATGGGGATGTTTAGCACAAACCTGAGGGTTTGTGCTAAACCATCGCCCGCCTCAGAGATTGGTCTGTAAATTCCCCGAATTCCCTTAAACTCAGGACAAGAATCAACGCAAGGGGGGTGCCCAAAACCTGAGTGTGTTTGCAGCTTAATCGCAGTGGCTACAGCACGGTTTCTGGACCACTCTCCCCTTATTCTTTATATTACGTGATACTCCCAGGATACAGGCTGTGCATTTTATATGCGCGATGGCTTCAGCGACATGTCTTTGGGACAGACTCCAGCCAGAGCATGCTATTCAATGTACACAACCCCTCGAAGCTCCCTATTTTGGCAGGGGAAAGGAGGCTTCTTGCCCTCCACAAGCACCCTGGGAGTATCTCTGTATAGTGGGGGTTCACTTTTGGATACCTGCAAGACGAGGCTCGTCTTTTCCCGAGGGTGCAAACCTCCGTAAGTGAGCATTGCAAACTCTCCTGCTGCCAGATCCACAGCCTGGAGCTGGCTGGGGACTGGGGAGGTGGGGATGAAATGGACCAGATGCAGCTGGGAATGGGGGGAGCCTCCTAGCAGACATGGCTCTGGTGCTGGGGGAGCACTTAAAACACTTAAAACCAGAGGGCAAAATCCCGGGGACAGCAGGGAGGAGGGGTCAGTGCAGGAGGAGGGATGAGCGCCGGGCAAATACGGGGCACGTTGCTGCAGAGGAGGGGACAAACCTGCTCTCGCCACCCAGGGCACRCAGCTCAGCTTGTAGCTCACACTGGGACAGCCACCTGTCCTAAGGCATATGTGAGGGGCATGGGGTTTTTGGGACATTGCCTCCTGTCCCTGCACAGCAACCTGGCTGGCTTTGCCGGAGCAGGGCTCCTCATCTACCTGGTGTGCCTCTGCGGTGAGTGGCTCTTGCACGGGGGAAGGAGCATCCTAGGAGAAAGAGGGGGTCGGAGATCTGCAAGAATGGGGGGGACTGGGCTTGCAGATGGATGGGGTAAAGACTCCTTTGACCCACCAGCCTTTAAAAGGAAGAGAAAGTGGTGGATGGGGAAGGAGACCTCATTAGCCGGATAATTATCCTGGCCTCTGCGCTGCTGCCCTTGCACGGAGCGGTTGGGAAATGGTTGGAGCCTTATCAACTGGTGACAGTCAAGACCAGAAATTGCTTATTTGCGTTGGCCACCTCTTCAGGGCCAGCCAGTTCATTTACAAAGGGCACAAAGTCCTCTTCCCCCCAGCGCAAACAGGAGCATTTATTCTGCTCTGCACCCTGCAGACATGAAGGCTTTCCAGGAGGTGACCAATTGTGCTGCAAGTGAGATGCCAAGGTGTTTTTCTTATTTTTTTCTGCCTCTGCCTGCCTTGTTTTGCATCCCCTTCTCCAGGAGATGCTGCAGCCTCTACCCAGACCCTAACCCAGGCATCCCACAGTGGCTCAGCCACTCCAGCGCTTACTGCCACGGCGATTAAACACCTCAGATTTACCTTTCTTGCTGTAGTTTCAGCCCATGTAATGCCCTCCTCTGTAAGGCACAGCTCCACTGTGTAAGGCACAGCTCCACTTGGCTAGGGGCCATGGGCTAATTTGCTGCACAGGCTCCCTATCGCATCATGCAAACCACTAATTAAAGCACCAGGTTGCACACAGACAGACCCCCCTTTCTATCAGATGGCTGGCAGCTACTCCCTACATACAGTTTCCTGGAGTTTTCAGTCCAGCCGGCAGTGTTTTCCTTTTCATTGATTGGGAATACTAAGCAAAAAAATATCTGAAGCCCCTTTAAAGATAATTGTCTTTCAAAAAGGGGGTTTGCAGAGCATTTTCTCTCCTGGACTTGGATTTTTCTTTTTTTGGTTTGTCTTTGAGCCAAAGGAGAAGCACGTCCATGGTTCACATAAGCCACTGCCATTTTCAGAGGCTCTGTGAAGCTCGTGCAAGTGACGCAGCCTTTCCTGGTGCTGCTCTTCTGCACCAGCCCCCCTCCGTATCCCTGTTGCAGACCCGATTGCTTCCCAGCGGGCTCCCCTCCGCCTGTCAGATGGCCCACACCGCTGCGCCGGCAGGGTCGAGGTCTTCTATGAGAACCGGTGGGGAACGGTGTGCGATGACCACTGGGACCTGGAAGATGCTGGTGTGGTGTGCCGGCAGCTGGGCTGCGGCATGGTGCTGTCAGCCCCTGGGGCCGGGCATTTCAGGGCAGGGTACGGTCCTATCTGGCTGGACGACGTCAGCTGCACAGGGACGGAGATCGCCCTGTCTTACTGCAGGACAAAGGGCTGGGGAAAGAACAACTGCCACCATGGCGAAGATGCCGGTGTGGTGTGCTCAGGTAATGCCCTGCAGAAATTATGGGGCAGGGAGGGACGATGACACATGGTCCACAAAGCAATTCCCTCGTAAGGAGTGTTGCCCCCTCAATTTTCCAAAAGCTCCCTGTGGCACAGAGCACCCGTGGCCCCGGCAAGGGATGGTTTTGTGGTTTGTCCCATACAAGGGACTGCAGGCTAGTGAGCAATTTGGGAAGCAGGCTTGGAAACGTTATCTGTGCTAACTCCGCCTTCCTGAGATGCTGAACCATCTCTGRGGGAGGCGCAGGGACCCCTTGCATATCACATACCTCCGCGGTGAGCAGGACCCCACGTGCCTTGCTTTAGCTGCGTGTTTTGGGGACACGGACAGGGCTAGAGACCCATTGTATTTTGCAGGCAGGCACTGAGAMGCAGCCTTAGGCAGGGGAGAGAGGGGCCAGGAGGAGACACCCAGATTCCTCCTCCCCATCACCAACAAGAGAGACAGGATGGTTTCCATGCCCTTGCCTCTGGTGAGCCGCAATCAGCTAGAGAACACTCTTTTATGGCCACAAACTGTGAGGCTCCAAAAGCTTGGAGCTTCAAAAGCTTGGAGCTTTGGTGGCTGATCAAGGTGCATGTGCTCATGGCAATTGGTAGATGCTGGAGCCACCGGTGCCAGAATTGTCCCAACAGACATGGCACACAGGTGTGCTGAGCCCCCTCGGCTGTCATCTCCACCTGCAAAAAGGACATGGTGCGCCATGAACACCAGGAAAAAAAGCTTTCCTCCTTCTCCTGTCCCAGCATTCTCAGGACCTCCAGCCACAGCTGGAAAGACTGTGGGTTGCTTGGACCATGTGGCATCACCCCCGTCCCGGTCTCGAGGTGGCTGCATGTTGGTAGCAACTGGGCACAGCCAACAACTGTAGTRGAGTGCAGAATGGTCCTGCAGAAATGAGGGGCAAGGGGGTTTTTATGGTGCACCTCTTGTGCCCTCCGTAGACTCATCCAGCCACCCTGCAGCCATCCATGCCGGTCCTGCAGAGCTCCGCCTGGCGAACGGCCCGAACCACTGCTCTGGAAGAGTAGAGGTGATGCACGACCACCAGTGGGGAACTGTGTGCGACGACGACTGGAGCTTCCCTGACGCCAGTGTGGTGTGCCGGCAGCTGGGCTGCGGGACAGCAGTCTCAGCCTACGGCGCAGCTCACTTTGGCCAGGGATCGGGCCCCATTTGGCTGGACAACGTTCAGTGCAGTGGGACCGAAGCTGCCCTGTCCGAATGCCTGGCCAGACCTTGGGGTGTCAACAACTGCGACCATGGAGAAGACGCCAGCGTGGTGTGCACAGGTAACATCATGTTTGCAGATCAGTAGAAGTTCAGCACAGGATGCTCTGCTCCAGGGATTTGTACTGGTTTCACAGCTGCAGCCAAGGGCTGGGCAGCAGACACCTGGGTGGGTGACCGTGTCCCCCTTGTCCCATCTCCTACAACATGCCATGCTGGTGCTCTTTAGCACACAGGTCCATGAAAGTAAGGAGCAGCAGGGATAATAGGAAGGGAATGATGCCCTTTGGCCAGCACGCAAAAAGTGCGCTCATGTGGGCACCAAGGAGAGAGGGGAAGCACCGGACTGGGTGCTAGATGGTCCTAGCAAGGTCCCAACCCACCGCGCTATGGGGACCAGTAGCCCATGGGTTGTGCAAAGATGGGGTGGGGGGGCCCTGAAGTCTTTTTGAAGCAGAGGCAGTGGCAACGGGGGTCTGYGGAAAGTCTCTCCCTCTGGGGCTGCTGCAGCCACGTGAAGGGTTCATGGACGGCCACCCGGGAGGACTGAAAAAAAGCATTGCAGCAGTTTATGATTTGCTTGCGCTCATGTTGAATGCGCACAGGCTCTGAGATTGCACAGCTGGTTTTGCCCACACCTGAGATGTTTAGCCCCAAACTTTAGATATTCCTCAACAGCTTTTTGTGGACATGGGAACCCCGCTGTGCAAAACACAGGGGAGCATCCTCCGGCATGGGTCTCACCTTGGTGGCAAGAAGGGACACCCTGGGGGAGACCTGGTCTGATGCTCCCCTTGTGTCTCATGTCACAAGCAGGCACAGCCACCAATGCACCAGCTCGTCTGCGCCTGGAGAACGGCCCCAGCCGCTGCGCGGGGCGCGTGGAGGTGCTCCACCACCATCAGTGGGGGACGGTGTGCGACAACAGCTGGAGCCTGGCCGAGGCGGTGGTGGTCTGCCGGCAGCTGGGCTGCGGGACGGCTATCTTGGCCCCAGGCTCGGCTCACTTTGGGAAAGGGTCCGGCCGCATCTGGCTGGATAATGTGAGCTGCACGGGGACAGAAGCTGCCCTCTCTGAATGCCAGGCCAGGCCGTGGGGATCCAACAGCTGTGACCACCGGGAAGATGCTGGTGTGGTGTGCTCAGGTGATCCATGTTAGTCAGGATAAGTACTGTGCGGGTTGGGGTGCAGGATCAGCTCAATCGTGTCCCAGGTAGCCAGGGATGGGTGTCTTTACCCCACCCTGGTTTAAAAAAATAAATCAAGAGAAGGGTATGAATGCCACAGTGACTGATGCTCTTCCTTGTGTCAGCGCAGGCTGTGAGACCCCAGCGTGCTGTTAGGATGATTTTGTGTAGTAAGAGCAAGCCCTTCTCCTACCTGTCCCCTTTTCGATAGCTCTAGCTACACAAATTCATTGGGCAATGTCACTATTGACCCCAGGACCCTCCCATAGCCACTATTGACCCCAGAACCCTTTGTCAGGCTCCAAGCCCCAAGCTCTGGAGCTGCGACCCCTCTTTATCCCCCCTCAATGAGAAGCAAATCCCAAGCCAGCCCTGTCAGTGTAGCACCTTTTCCAGGAAGCTGGAGGCTGCACGCATGGAAGGATGCTCTGATTTTCCCACAGCTTAACATGTTGCAAAGCCCAACTGGAGCCGTGGATGATGGTCAGGTATGAATGTGCCTCTTGCTCCCTTCACAGACGTGGCCACTTCGGGGCAGCACCCACTGCGGCTGGCAAACGGCTCGAACAGCTGCCTGGGGAGAGTCGAGGTCTTTCATGACCAGAAGTGGGGGACTGTGTGCGACGACACCTGGGACCTCCATGATGCCGCCGTTGTGTGCAGGCAGCTGGGCTGTGGGATGGTGCTGTCAGCACCGGGCTCGGCTCATTTCGGGCCAGGGTCAGATCCCATCTGGCTGGACAATGTTCACTGCACGGGGACGGAGTCCGCTCTCACCGAGTGTGAGCTGAGCAACTGGGGAGAGCACAACTGTGGCCACAGCGAGGATGCTGGTGTGGTGTGCTCAGGTAACACCAGGCTGCAGGGACTGGGGCGGGTGAGCCAGGATGGTTGGTTCCCATCCAAGGAGGGGCTTGACGGCTGCTGGAGCTGCTGTTCTACCCCAGGGCTGTGCCAGGCTCTCTCCTCTCTGCTCACTCTTCCCCATCCCCAGCATCAGAGCAGAAGTCAGCTTTCACCCTGCCACTTGGCTTAGAGTTGAGCAAAAATGCCACCCTGCCTTAGATAGGAGTTGTGTACCTAACTCATATTGATTTAATCTAGACTATGTCCCTCTAGCTCATCAATGACAGCATCCTGTGATGGGCAAAGCCTTGCTTAAAAAAAATTAATCCAGGCGCACCTTTCCTAGACACAGGAGTCCAGTGCCACTGGGGAGGTGGGTGTGGGTCTCCCATGAGCCCCATCTCACAGATACCAGCCCTGCGGTGACGTTGCTTATTAAGGCATCTCGTACAAGCGGCTGGAGTAAGGCAATCCACGCCTCGTAGCTGGTCATGGGTGCTGGTGGCTTGCCTTCAGCAGGGCACAAGAAAAAAATGCCCGGGAGCAAGTCAGAAGCTCTCATCACCCTGAGGATGCCTACGAAGAGTGGGCAAGCTTGCGGGTGTGCAAAGCAGTGTGCAGACCCACGGGCGGTTGCACGCAAGCCTCTGTCCACCATCCTCTCAGGCTCTCTGTCCCCGTGCTGTGCATTCAAGCCAGCAACGRTGCAGCAGGCACAGGCAGCACATTGCATGTGTGCCTGTCCCCATGCACGTGGGCACCTTGCACACCCCTCTGAGGCTCTCTGCCCCTGTGGGGTCGGAGGGGCCGTCTCACCCCCTTGTGCTCTTCCTTGCAGGCACAAACCCCTTGCAGGTGCGGGTGAAAGATGGCCCTGGTCCCTGCGCGGGGCGGGTGGAGGTGCTCTACAACGCTACCTGGCACGGGGTGTGCAGCAGCGGCTGGAGCTTGCTGGAAGCCAGGGTGGTCTGCAGGCAGCTGGGCTGTGGGCCAGCCCAGTCGGCACCCATCGGAGCCCAGCTCAGGCCAGGGGATGGCCATGCCTTGCTGGAGGGGCTGAACTGCCGGGGGACCGAGTTGTTCCTCCTGGAGTGCCAGCAGAGAGAGACGGGGCTGGGGCTGTGCAGGCAGGGCTCGGCAGCCGGTGTGGTGTGTGCAGAGCAGAAAGGTGAGTGCCAGGATCCCCCGTCATCTGCTTTGTCTGCATTGGGGCCAACCTGGTGCAGACACATGGTGGGGTGAAGGCTCTTATCTCCCTTCTGGTCTTGGCCTCCTCCCAGGCAGGCAGAAGCGTTGCCATAAATCTTTTTGCTGGGAGACGTTAGGTGGGCAGGGTGGAGGCACCTGAAGGCAGCGGCTGTAAGGCAGTGGAGTGGGACCAACTGGGTGAAGGCATCTCAGTGGGCATGGAGATCCAAGCATCCCCAGTGGACACGGTCTGTTTGCATTATCCCAATGAGGGGGTGTCCATGCACCCACCCTCCTGAAGCAGAGGGTGAGCTGTCACTCCTGCTGATGAGGGTCAGCCCCAGCACCCAGGAGGGCAATGAGGGAGGATGTTGCAAGTCCCCAAAAACATGCAGCAGAAGAGAAGGGTGAGAGGGGCAAGAGGGTTAGGCCATCCAACCAACCCCCTCTGAGCTTCACTCTTCCCGCAGACCTTATACAGTCCTGCTCGGTGTTGGCAGGCCTGCTCAGCTTGGGGGCAATGCTCTGTGGGACCCTGTTGGTCCTGTACCTGTGGATGAGGTGTGGAAGACGGGCTGGATGCTCCCCAGGTAAGAGCAGGACCACAGCACGTGGTGCACCTGGCCTGCTTGTGAAGCTGGCTGCACTCTTGGCTGGCATGGATGCACCCCAACCTGGGGCTGGGGATTGCACCCTCCATGCATCACCCTGCTCCTTCATTTTGCAGACAAGCCACTTATAAAGGAGACAGAGGACACCGGGACGTCATCTGAGGCTTAGGCAGTCACGTTCCTGGTGTCAAAGGCAAGGCTTCCTCAGGACCCCAGAAGACCCCATTTTGTGGAACCAGAAGAGCAGAGCAGTCGCTGCGATGGTCAGCAGAGAGGACYTCCTCTGGCAGACTGGAGACCCCTGCCCTGTGTGCCCCATAGCCCCCAGCAAACTGCGCTGAGCCTGTGTGGGTCCCAGTTCCTCCATGCAGCACCGCGAAGTCCCTCAATGTCCAAGCAAGGTCTTCTCAGAATAACCCCTATCTGGTCCTCTGGATAGGCTCCAGCATCCTAACCCCATCTGCACAGACTCCTCTTATTCCCAGCCCTATAACCACTATAATCCCTATTCCTAGCCCTATACCCCCCTATAATCCTTATAACCCCCTGCAGAGTCATCTGCAGTAGCACCCTATGCCATCATCCTCACCGCATTCCCAACAGGATCATACCTTTCCCCCTAATCTACCATGGAAGTGAGGATTTCTTCCTGATCTAGGAGCAAGCGAGCAGGGTGCTCTCCTGCACTGTACATAACCACCTTTGCAAAATGAGGAGTGCACTTAAAAGCCCATCCAGAATGGGGTGAGAAGTCCCTCACCCATTGTATTTATTCAATCCACTTTTGAATACCAGTAAAAACCCTGAAACCTGAAAGAACGAGAAGGCAGCGTTATACAGATTCAGGGATGTGGAGTGACTTGGCGAAGTGAAAGTGGTGGAAGAATAGGCCCCTTGGTTATAGGGGGATTGTAGATGATCGGGTCAGATACAGGATACTCAAGATTGCTAACGCTGGGTGAGATATTGTCCTGGCCAACAACAAGGAAGGGTCATGTTCCTAATGGAGCAACCATTGGAGTCAGGTCTGAGTCCCAAACCATCCACCACTTTTGTGAAGCCAGGAGGGGCCGTGGTCAGAGGAACATCGCAGTGCCATGGGGAGGGAATGAAGGGACCACAACCTTGACCAGGCTGTGATGAAGGTGTGCCTTGCAAGCTGAGCTGATCTCCGCACAAGGGCATGGAAGGGAAGAGTTGGTGCAAGAGGCAGCAGGGAGAAGACACACGTAATGAAAGAGTCACAGCATGTATTTCAATGCCCTTCAGGTCTAGCCTCCCACCAGTTTGTGTCTTGCTACTTGTCCTAAGCCCAGCCATACAGCGCCCCGGCCGGATGTCCCCCGTAAACATGTGGCCACAAGGTCATCTTTTGCTCCTCCACGGACATCCATCACTCCTGGGACTTCAGGTTTTCTCATCCTCCTGCTAGCACCTGAGCCTTCTCATCTTCCTGCTGGCTGCCCCAGCAGACCTGGTCCTCCAGCCTTGCCTGTCCCAAAGTTTATATCAAAGGCCCAGGGCTCCTTCTAGCTCTGGATAGAGTGTCCTCAGAATAGGGAAAACAGGAGCACAGTTTTGTGCAATAAAATATGTGCACCATTTGGAGAAGGTCTTTGTAATAAAGCTGGGATGAGTTGGGGATCTTCAGGGCTCCAACATGCAGGACCAGTACCTGCTAGATCCGAGCTCAGGCCATGGGCTACTCTGCAGAGATGCTCTGCAGGTACTGCAGTATCTCAAGAAGGGTTGTTTCAGACTTCCCAGGGGGACACAACACCCAAATGTAAAAGGAGCAGAAGGGACGTAGGACCATGACTCACTTCCAGAGCGGCTGTTTGTCCAAACTGTGAAAACAGCCACAGCAGAAACGCCCTTGCCCAGAGCTGCATCGGCCGCATCAGGCTATGACAGTTCACAGCATTTCCGTGCCAGTCAGTGTCGGGAATCTCTTTGCTGCTGACCTGTTTGTTTGCAAAGAAGGGGAACAAAGTCCTTGGGCTCACTGAGCCTCGGTACACATGAATACAGTCACCTTTCCTCACTGCTCTACTTTTTATGAGATAGTTTTGACTCATTTCTAGCCTAATTTTCACCCACTCATTCTTGTACCTTTGTTTAATACACCTTTTTTTCCTTTTGGTGTTCAGCCCTAGCTCTGCATGCCTCTGGGGTCTCAGGCAGCAATCTACTCTCCACTCTACTACCCCTCTCAGGTTTTGCCAGGCTGAACAGGTTAAACTCAGCCTGAAACCTTTCTGGCCATGCTGTCCTCTTCCCATTACATGCTCCAGTTTTGCTTCTTATTTTTGCAGACATGGGCAGAACCATCCACCCTGTTTCTGACAGGGGTCACATTCTTGCCCAATGCAAGGCCCATGTTCAGTGCACCACCAGCACAGCACCCACCTCCATCTGAACCCTCCCATTTGGAGCAACGAGTGATGTTAATTTGACAACCCTTTTGCAAAACTCATTTTTTCCAGTGGCACGCTGCTCTGGCTTCGGGCCCTTTCCTTGCACAACTTCAGCRTGCCACCATAAAGGGATGAGAGGACAGCAAACTCTTCCATCCTCTCAGCATCTCGGGACATGCCTGGGGCAGTGATTTGCAAGGGACCTGCCTGGAGCATTATCTGCATAACGGCAATCGGGAAGCAAACTGCTACTCCAGAAGGGACCCTTGGGGTCTTGCAAGTGCAGCCACAGTAAGATAAGAAAATGGCAGTTCCCCTTGTTTTCCAAACACGACTGAGCCATCCAAAGCATTGCAAGGTGGGTGCGAGACCCTTTCTCATCATGGATGGTGTCCAGGCTCGCCTGATGGCAAATGGCTACAGTGCAGGCRCTGGTTCCAGCCTCCACAATAAAGCCACTTCCAGCTGTTAGTAACCTATTTTCTTGCAGTGGATGGTCCCTCACCCCCCAAAACCCAACCAGACACTTTCTAATGAAGCTAACGTAGCTATATTTCCCCAGTTCTGTGCATAAAGGCTCCATTTATCTTGTCGAAAGTAGATATCTTGTACCAGGATGCGTCAGGGCAGCCAAGGTGCCCACAGGGGCTGGCACGTACGAGACGGGACCTGAGTGTCGAGAGGGTTTTGTTTGCTCCGTGTTTTCCTGGAACAGCTCACCATTTCGCAAGCCGATGACAAGACTGGCCGCTGCATGGGGCAGCAGGTCACCTCCTGGCAGAGCTTCACGGGAGGTGAAGCTCCCAGGGGGGAGCAGGGCAGAGGAAGAGGCGGGCTTGCTGCAGAAATCCCAGTTTGCCCTCCCAGTTGGCCAGTGGGACACCGGGCTCAGTTGGCATCTCTCACAAGGACAGTCCACTCCAGCCTCCAGCCTGTGACCAGGCTGCAAACATGGGGATGCTGGGCGGTCTCCATCCCTCGTCCAGCTGCCCCGGGGGCAGAAACCAACCCACCTACTGTGGGGCCAAGACTGCGGGGACCCTCCTCCTGATGGCGTGCCTTTGGGGTGAGTGGCATTCGCCTTCGCTGCTGATCGCAGGGAGCCCATCAGCCACATCTACTCCTCCAGCCTGCTCAGCTAGCACTTCGTGGAGCACAGCAGAGGCTGGTCGGGGGTTCTGGGTTTCTCTTGGGGGTCTGGGGCAGTGGGGGAATGGCTTGTGATGGCTTTGGAGGTGGGTGAAAGGTTTTTTATGTGAAGTCAGGAGCTCAGCTATCTCTGCTGCACTCCAAGAGCTATGCATTGCAGGTCTACTTCTGCACACATGGTTTTGCCCCATAATCAAAGGCTTGTGCCCCATAAATAAAGGCTTGTGAGCATTACAAGAGTGGAGGGAAGCATGCCTGATCCTGAAGCTGTCTCTCAGCTGGCCATGGCCTCCTGCTCTGCTTTAATCTTGCCTTATCCTGGGCTGTGCATGGCAAACTCATGGTATTGCAGCACGGAGGGAGCTTGGCCAAACCCAACAGCACTGTGCATTAAGAGGGCGGCTCCCTGTACRATGGAGGGGTGAGCAAGTATTGCCAGGACCAGGCTGGGTGGCTCATGGCTGTGCAGCACAAGGAACCGAATATTTGCTGAGCTAACAGGGCAGACAGGCAAGATGCTGGCAAGAGACATGACCCTTGTGCTCAGGCAGAGCTGTAAGGAAGCCACAGACCCTACAGGTCCCTTATCCACAGCCATGGTTTGCTCTCAGACATTGGTGCAAGGATGGGGAAGAGCTCTGCTGCAAGAGCAGTATCATGCCGATGGTTCAATGACAGCTTTGCTTTGGAAATGGTTAAGAAAGGGCTCAGGGCTTTGCCCAAGCTGCCCCAGCTCAGAGCAGAAGCTGGTTATTTGATTTGGGCAATCTCCTTAGTGCTGTTTCACATTTACAAAGGGCACGAGCAGGAACACTYATCTTCTGATCAGGTTTGGAGCGAGCAAAATTAGGAACATGCTTTCCCTGCTGGCAGGGATTTAATTTTAATTTCCAGGATGAGTAGCTGCTAAGGCCAGTTTGTAGCACTGCCTTTTGGAACTAAAATTTTGCTTTAACTCGCTTGGGTTTTCTCCTTCTTTGGTGACCTATTCACGAACAGTACAATCTTCCCACTTTTTTTTGGAAATCTTTCTGCTGGAAATTTCAGTACGGCATTTGCCTCTTTGACAGTCAGTATCTCCAGTCAGTATCTCCTGGCTGGCTGGAGTCACCTGTGCTAGGACTTGTCCACCCAACCACAGTCAACGCACATGCGACCAGGCAGTGCTTGCAAGAAACATGCCAAGAAATCTATCAGCTCTGCTAAGTCTCAGCTGTGGGGCTGATTTATTGCTTATCACAGGGTAGCCTCATCGCTCCTAGTGAAAATAAGGAAGGAGAGCAAAAGGCGCAGGGGGAAAGAATGAAACAAGAGCCAGCCATCATCAGGACTGTGCTCTTAGCCTGGGGACAGGAGAGCTTGCAAACTGGAGACGGAGCGCCCGCAATGCATGTGGTTCAGCCTCCTCGTAGAAGTGAATTTTGAGGGGTGGCTTTGTAAAGGGGCTTTGTTGCAAAGACACTTTATTGCAAAGATGCTTTATTGCAAAGACACTTTCCTGCTCCCCGCTGTGCAGCCCGAATGAAAGAGCTGAGCTAGGCATGCCTGCATGCAGCGTGCCACAGCTGCCCAGATGCTGTCCATATTTGAATGCCTCAGGGATTTTATTTTTAACCTGTTTCATCCTCTTTCTGGCCCCTGTGACTTCCCAAGTGCTACGTCTGGCCCCTCGCTTGCTGATGGTCAGACCCACACACAGATCAGTGCCTGAGCACTTCAGAAATCATTATCCATGGTCAAAAAGCTTATTTACACAGCGCAATCATATCCCTCTTGAACTTCTTTTTCTGCTGACCCAGTTGAGCTCTCCACGTGACTAATGTCCAGTTATGGCTCCTTTCTGCATGGTCTCCCTTCAGTTAGCACCCTTGCAAAAGCRTGCCTATGGGACCAGTGGCAATCTCACACTGTGGGTCTTGCACATTGCCAAGACCCTTAGTTCAAGCACTTTTCCACTCGTCCCTGCAAGCTTGCTGCTCAGCTGGACCCCAAGGCATTACCCACTCTTGATGGTGAAGCTACATCTTTGCTGCTGGCCGCTTGTACAAAAACACGCATAAGCTCAAATACCCTTTTTTTCTGCCTATTACATGAGCAAGAAAAGGGGTCCTGGGGTGTGGGATCCCCACTGAGGTTAAGATGGTTAAATTCAGGCATTTAGATGCAGAGATGGGGCTCATTGCCTACAAACAGATGCCCAGGGCCATCTGAGATGCCCAGGGCAGGTGTGGGATGGTCAGCGCCTCCTCTGAAACCTTTTTTGAGGAGCAGAAGCCATCTCAAACATGCAAGCAGCTGAGCCCCATTCACTCCCAGGATTTCAACTCCCCTCCTCTTTCCCCTCCCGGCTTTGCAGGCACAGCTGCTGAGAGCCCAGGGGGGCTCCTTCGCCTGGCAGACGGCCCCGGCCACTGTGCTGGGCGTGTGGAGGTGCTCCACAACGGGACGTGGGGGACAGTGTGCGATGACGGCTGGGGTTCTGCTGAGGGCCAGGTCGTGTGCCGGCAGCTGGGCTGCGGGACAGTGCTGTCAGTGGCACCAGGAGCTCGGTACGGAGAAGGGACGGGACAGATCTGGTTGGATGAAGTCAACTGCACCGGGGAGGAAAGGGATCTCTCCGAATGCCGAGCCAGGCCATGGGGGGAACACAACTGTCACCATGTGGAGGATGCCAGCGTTGAGTGCTCAGGTAGCCCAGGATGGCAGCGATCCAGCTGTGCACCACCTCCACCCCTGCATCCTTTCCTTCTGTACCAGCAGTGATTCACAACTGTTCTCCAACTGTTCCCCTTGGGGCACCCGCAGACTCCAGCATCACTGCCCTGGGCACCCTCCAGCTGCTCAACGGCCCCAATCGCTGTGCCGGGAGGGTGGAGGTACTCCATGACCACATGTGGGGGACGGTCTGTGATGATGGCTGGGACCTGGTGGACGCGGCAGTGGTGTGTCGGCAGCTAGGCTGCGGCACGGCGCTGTCGGCCACCAGCGGTGCTCACTTTGGGAGGGGCCACGATCCCATCTGGTTGGACGAGGTGAACTGCACTGGCACCGAGGACACCCTCTTCAACTGCCGGGCCAGCGCGTGGGGGGACAACAACTGCTTCCATGGGGAGGATGCTGGAGTGATATGTTCAGGTAACTCACCTTGAGGTGCAAGAGGGGTCAACATCAGACTTTCAAGGTTTCCTAAGGGATCGTGGGACAGCTCCTGCATCCCCCCAAAGGGCGCTCATCTGCAGCATCCCCTTTGCAGCGCTGGGGAGCACCTGCAGCATGCAGGTGGGCAAGTCGCCCTGCAAAGCCTTCGCCCACCTCCTGCTGCCGTGAATCCAGTGCTAAGCTGCAGGAACAGCAAAGGGCCATTCGTCTGCAGTCATATGCATGAATTACCAAGGACCTACCCCAAAGCCTGGTTTGCCTTGGGGGCAACTAAGCTGTACCATGCAAAGCTTTCTGCAGGCGTAACTCACCATTCCCAGTTCCTGCCCATCCAGCCAGGCCAGGTCTGTCTCGCCTATCACCCACGATGCAGGACTTTTGATGGAGTTTTTGATGCATGTGTAGCTCAGCTCTTTTATTTGGGCTGTGCAGCAGGGAGCAGGAAAGTGCCTTTGCAATAAAGTGCCTTTGCAATAAGGTTCTGCACCTGGGTCAGGGCAACCCCCGGTATCAATACAGGCTGGGGGATGAAGGGATTGAGAGCAGCCCTGCCGAGAAGGACTTGGGGGTACTGGTGGATGAAAAGCTGGACATGAGCCAGCAATGTGCGCTCGCAGCCCAGAAGGCCAAYCGTWTCYTGGGCTGCATCAAAAGCAGCGTGGCCAGCAGGTCGAGGGAGGGGATTCTGCCCCTCTACTCTGCTCTGGTGAGACCCCACCTGCAGTACTGTGTCCAGCTCTGGAGCACTCAGCACAAGAAAGACATGGACCTGTTGGAGTGGGTCCAGAGGAGGGCCATAAAAATGATCAGGGGGATGGAACGCCTCTCCTATGAAGAAAGGCTGAGAGGGTTGGGGTTGTTCAGCCTGGAGAAGAGAAGGTTTCGGGGAGACCTTATTGCAGCCTATCGGTACTTAAAGGGGGCTTATAAGAAAGATGGGGACAGACCTTTTAGCAGGGCCTGTTGCGACAGGACAAGGGGGAATGGCTTTAAACTAAAAGAGGGGAGATTTAGACTAGATACAAGGAAGAAATTTTTTGCGCTGAGAGTGGTGAAAGACTGGCACAGGTTGCCCAGAGAGGTGGTAGATGCCCCATCCCTGGAAACATTCAAGGTCAGGTTGGACGGGGCTCTGAGCAACCTGATCTAGTTGAAGATGTCCCTGGCCATGGCAGAGGGGTTGGACTACATGACCTTTAAAGGTCCCTTCCAACCCAAACCATTCTATGATTCTGTGATAAGGTGACTTTGCGATAAGGTGACTTTGCGATAAGGTGACTTTGTGATAAGGTGACTTTGTGATAAGGTGACTTTGTGATAAGGTGTCTTTGCAATAAAGCCCCTTTGCAAAGCCACCCCTCAAAATTCACTCTTAAGAGGATGCTGAGCATTGCAGGCGGGTTTGGGCACTCACTGCACGCGGAGGATGCTCAGGCTGGAGCAGAAGCAGACGAGGCTCTCCCGGTACACTTACCCTTGTGTGTCATTGGCAGCTTCGGGGGTGTCCGTGGCCGCCAAGCTCCGCCTGGCCAATGGTTCGACGCGCTGCGAAGGCAGGGTGGAGGTCACCCACAATGGCACCTGGGCAGCTCTGTGCGACGAGGGCTGGGGTCTGGCCGAGGCTCGAGTGGTTTGCAGGCAGCTGGGCTGCGGGAGAGCACTGTCGGCACCCGGTGGGTCGCGTTTTGGGCGAGGACCCGGGCAAACGTGGCCTGACAGCGTGAGCTGCATAGGCACGGAGACTGCCCTCTCTGCATGCAAGGCGAAGCCCCGGGGCAACGGCACTTGTCACCATGGGAGAGAAGCTGGCGTGGTGTGCGCAGGTAACCCCCTCGGGAGCAACATGGCACGAGAAGTGAGGGGGTCTTGGTCCATCATCTTGATTTTCCACCTCTGCAAGCAGCCCCAGACAACATGCCCTCTTCATAGGYGTTTCCATCACAGGGTGTCGTGGGGTGTCTGGGGGGCTGGAGAAATCTTGGGCATCCTCCTGGAGGGGTCAGTGCCGATGCCAGTGGGTGGGATACTGCCGCGGTGCAGCTTGCAGCCTCTCTCTGCCAGCAGGCACTGGGGATCAGCTAGCTCCTTTCTGCAGCCTGCAGCACTTGGTGCAATGCTCAGCGACCTGAGAAGGTGCCAGGGCAGTTTTCCTTACCCAGGGGTCGCAGCTTGTTGGCCCTTCCCTATATTTTCCTCTTTTAGGTAATTCGGAGGGCGACCAGGTCCGGCTGGTGAACTATGGCAGCCGCTGTGCTGGCAGGGTCGAGATCTTACATAACAAGCAGTGGGGGACCGTGTGCGATGACAACTGGGACCTGCTGGATGCCGAGGTCGTCTGCCGGCAGCTGGACTGCGGGCGAGCGCTGTCAGCCCCCGGGGGGGGTCAGCTCGGGCGCGGGGAAGGCATCATCTGGATGGACGAGACAAACTGCACGGGGATGGAGAGCACGCTGTCCGCCTGCCGGGCCCGGCCATGGGGCATCAATAATTGCTACCACGGGGAAGATGCTGGCGTGGTTTGCTCAGGTGACCAATGCTCCTTTGGCATCGCTCAACACAAGGCAGCGGGAGGGGGTGTGTGTCATGACGGCAGGTCTGCACCCCCAGGTAAGACTGGGGGTCAGCATCAGCAGCCAGTGGGGTTTTCCCAGACCCTCCCTGTACTTGATGGTCCCATTGGAGGGCTGCTCTTCCCATCCCAAGGTGTTTATTTAAGGCAGTGTGAGGCACTCCTGCAGGGATCCCTATTTCCCACCCCTCCAGGAACCCTCCAGCTCCAACAACAGGACCAACTCGTTGGGGGAGGCTCAGAAAAAGCAACCTGCCTGGCGAGCAATTCTTGCAGGGAGTGGGGCTGGGGTCCAGGAGGATGCAGGACCAGTGCAGACCACCCTCTGCAGGGAGATGCTCTGGTGCAGGGTGCTCCTGGGGGGAGTTTTGGATGGTGGCGGGGAGCCCTCCTGTTCTCCCCTCCTCTGTGCTTTTTGACAGCTTGAAGAGGGGCTGGGAGCTTAATTGCAATACGATAAGCATGGAGGGAAACTGGCCACCATCTGAAGGCATTAATAAATCTCTTGAATGTTTGCAGACTCGATCATCCCCGARCCGGCTCATCTCCAGCTGGCAAACGGCTCACACCGCTGCGCTGGCAGAGTCGAGGTGTTTCACCAGGAGGAGTGGGGAGCCGTCTGCGACCGCGGCTGGGATAAGCAGGACGCCGAGGTTGTGTGCCGGCAGCTGGGCTGTGGGACAGCGCTGCCGGCATTGGAGGGGGTGGACTTCGGCGCCGGACCCCCACGCGTCTGGCTGGACAACGTGAACTGCCAGGGGGCAGAGCCAGCCCTTACGAAATGCCGGGCGAGCCCGTGGGGAGAGAGCAGCTGCAGCCACGGAAAGCACGCCAGCGTGGTATGCTCAGGTGGGTTTCACTCCAGCACCAGCAGTGGTTCAGGATGCACCGGTAATTTCCCCCATCCCAGTTGGGAGCAAGATGCCAGCTTCACCCCACTTGCTGCTGGGTCAAGTACCCCTAAACCCTTTGAGAAGTTCCTCCATGAGGTGGGGATGAGATGCTGTGGGTTCAGAGACAATGTGACCATGCAGCACCGGCTACGTGCCAAAACGCAGGGTCCTTCCTCCTCCCGTGAAGGGGCTGGATGCTCTGAGCATCTCCCTGCCTGTTTGCAGGCTCAGCTGTTTCCAGCTTTGCCCCGGTCCGGCTGGTGGACGGCCCAGGTCACTGCGCTGGGAGGGTCGAGGTGTTTCACAATGAGAAATGGGGGACAGTGTGCGATGACAGCTGGGACTTCACGGATGCCAAAGTGGTGTGCCGGCAGCTGGACTGCGGGATGGTGGTATCAGCTCCACGGCAGGCTCGCTTCGGGCAGGGACAGGGACACATCTGGCTGGACAACGTGCGCTGCACGGGGACCGAGGCAGCCCTCTCTGAATGCAGAACCAAGGGCTGGGGTGTCCATGGATGTGACCATGGAGAAGATGCCAGCGTGGTGTGCTCAGGTAACCACTGCCCGTCGTGGTGCTGGGAGCACCACAGCAAACCTTACCACGGTCCTCCTGCACTGGGGTTTGCCCCTGCTTTCCCCTATGCGTGCAAGGGCTTGCAACACAGAAACAGTTTGCAGCCAGCCTGGAGACCCTTTGCTTTGAAGTCAGCCCCTCGTGGTCCATCCTGGTGGAAGAGGGCAGCTGTATGCAGACATTAAAGTCCAAGAAAAACATGCCTTGCCCATTTGCATGGCTATCACTAAAAATACGGTCTCCGTTATGCTTTTGGCTGATTTTATTTATCACAAATCCTGGCAGTTAGCACRGGCCAGAGACCATTCCCATCAGGCAAATTACGACACGGCCACCTACTTCTTCACAGCAGGGCAGACTGCAGTATGAATGAGTCTTCTCCCATTACGGTCAGGGAGGACGCTCTGACACCTTTGGTTGATCCATGGTAGATGTACCCCGTGATGCTCAGAGCTGCGTGAGCCCATGAGAGCCCAYCTCCCATCCCTCTCTCTCCTCTCCAGCTCTGATTTTCTGCCAGAGGAACCCCGCAGCCCATTTTAGTGACTGTTAAGAAGCTGGGGCCACTGGGTTGTAACCAGGTTGCTTAATCTCACGACGGACTTTGCTTAATATCTGGGTGTCACTGACCGAGACAGCCAGCGTTGAATTCAGTCGCCCCAGCATGGGAAGGTAGCATCTCACCCTAGTTGGGCTAAGAGATCCTACAGGAAAACCTGTGCCCTTCAGGAGCAGCAGCTGGAGGGCAGGTGAGGTATCCCAGGAGTCCCAAATGGCACAAGGACGCCTACATCTTGGTGACTGGACCCTGCCCTATGGGTCTGCTTTAGGAGGGCAAACTATATAAGACCCATTGACTATAGTCTGGTCAAGCCCATGCTAATCAAGCCTTGGGCACCACTTGGGCCAGTTCACATCACACCTCAAAGGTCTGCCCTCTCTGTCATCACAAGAGCATCCTTGACCCCCAGGGCTGCTCAGCCTCTGGTGTAAACCCATTGCTGGCAGCCGGAGGTTTCACGGGGCAGAAGGTATCTCCTTAACGTGTGTATGCTCTCTGACTTTGTAGGATCGGGCATTTCCGACCTTGGAAGACTCCGCCTGGTGAACGGCTCAGACCAGTGCTCGGGGAAAGTTGAAGTGTTTCATGATCAGCGCTGGGGGGGCATCTGCACTGACGGATGGGACCTGGCCGAAGCCCATGTCGTGTGTCGGCAGCTGGGCTGCGGGGCGGCGCACTCGGCCACGGGGTCTACCCAGTTTGGGACAGGAGATGGCCTGATCTGGGTGGATGCCGTGGAGTGCACCGGGACGGAAGAGGCCCTCTTYGAATGCAAGGTCAAGTTCTGGGGCGCCGAGAGCTGCAAGTCGAGGGGGCACGCAGGCGTCTCGTGCTCTGCGGCCGCAGGTCAGTGGCGGTGAGTCAGGGATCAGTCCTCCCCTGGGGGAGGCCGTGCAGTCTGACAAATTCACCCATCCAGCTCCTCCTTGTCCTGGCTCAACCACCCCTTGTTTCTGTGGTCCCACCAGGAAGCACAAGGTGTTTTCTGTTTCGAGGTCTATGAGTCCCTGGCTTCCCTCAGGCAAAGTGCTTGGAAATCCCAAGGCTGGGATTCCCAGAAATCCCATGCCTGTAAGATGTAGGCTTTCCATCACATGCAAAGAGCAAGGCACACCAGGGTTGCAGCTGCCCCTGTGGGGTTTTTTTTGATCCATGCTACAGCACAGCCACTAGTCCTCGGGGAGTCCCTTCTCTTCATCAAGCTATTCCTTGCTCAGGTGCACGATGCACTTGGTGCAACCTCCTTGCCTGCTTGTCTCCATAAGGATACTCACATCATAGGAGCTCCTCTGTAACTTGGCCAGGTTCACAATCTACTGGGCATGGTCCTAGCAGGCTTGTCCCAAAAGGTGTTCATGCATGCATACCCAGGGTGCAGTAGTAGCAGAAATGCTACATGCTGGTGGAGATCTTGCAAGACCCCTTGCAAGGGGAGGTCCACCATCTTGCCAGCCACTGGATAGGCAGGCATTTCTGGCCAGGATTTATTGTCCTCCAATTCTGTTTTTAGACTTGGACCCGGGGAGCTCGGAAGCACTGCGGCTGGTGAATGGCCCGCACCGCTGCGCTGGTAGGGTGGAGGTCTTTCACAACCAGCAGTGGGGGACCATCTGCGATGACGGCTGGGACCTGAACGACGCGGCCGTGGTGTGCCGGCAGCTGGGCTGTGGGACAGCCATGTCAGCCCCAGGTTTATCTGGGTTTGGGCAAGGATCTGGCCCCATCTGGCTAGATGGGGTGAGGTGCCTTGGGACAGAAGCCACCCTTGCTGAATGCCCGGTCAAGCCTTGGGGACACCATGCATGTAACCACGTGGAAGACGCCAGCGTTGTGTGCTCAGGTAATCCTCACCACATGTCTTCACTGTAAGACAGACCAAGCCCCATCCTTCTGCAGGCTGGGAACAATTTGGGAACAAGCTGGCCAACAAACTGCCCAGATCAGTAGAAACCGCGTTAAAATAACAGTGTTCAGAGACATGGAAAAATACGATATACTGGGAAAAAAGCTGCATGGCTCAAGACATGCCTCAGTGTCTGGTACCACTGGAGGTGTCCAAGACATTTTCATGAGGTGAAGCACCTGCACCCTGTGARAGCAGTAGCTGGAGGGTGCATGGGTGCTGCTTGAGTGGCAGCAGATGCAACTGCGCCCTGCCCCAGCTCAAGAGCCAGCAGAGTGACTTGCGCTGCTGGCACTGTAAAATGTCAGGATGTGGAGGTAAATGCAGAAAGATGCACTGGAACCAACTGCTCTCATGTGATACACCACTTTTGAACTAGCTGCTAATAGTCTAGCCTTGGCCTTAGAAGGTCAACCTCCACAGACAGGCCAATGTGGCAGCCAGAAGCAGTCAGGACAGGGACAACCAGAAAAAGATCCTTTGCCATTTCCTCTAGGGCAAGAAGTGGGTAGCACCAGGTGAACCTGGGTGATGCAGCTTCCAAGCAAGGGGGAAGGAAATCACAGAGAAACACTTCCCAGCACAGTGTCCCTCAGGTGGAGACATGTGCGCTTTCTCCTGTCCTGACCTCTGAACCAGGGTGCAACCACCCTCAGGGTCCAACTGGCGGAAGGGATCTTCTGCAGCTCCTTTCACCCTGCAAAAAACCCCTGTGCTCACTTTGCTGCAAGTCCCTGATAAAGGGCAAGGGGTGTACAAGCTCGCTGCAGCAAATGCCATCCAGACCGCTGCAGGGATGTCCTGCCTTCTCCAGCCCAGCAGGTGTTGAGACACACAAGCATATCCCTAATAATGCCCGGTTTGGGGTATTTTTCAGGCTCGGGGATTGCCAGCATCCCCAGGCTTCGCCTTGTGGGTGGTCTGAGCAAGTGCGCCGGGAGGGTTGAGGTGTTTCATAACAACGAGTGGGGGACAGTCTGCGATGACAGCTGGGACCTGAGAGATGCGGCGGTCGTCTGCCGGCAGCTGGGCTGCGGGGTGGCCCTCTCGGCCCCCGGCTCGGCTCAGTTTGGGTGGGGAGCCGGCCCCATCTGGCTGGACGATGTGAGCTGCACAGGGGAGGAAACCAACTTCTCCGAGTGCCGAGCCAAGATGTGGGGCATCCACAACTGCCACCATGGGGAGGACGCTGGTGTGGTGTGTGCAGGTGAGAGCCGGGACGGGGCTGGCCAGAGGCAGAGCTCTTGCCGGTACCCAGAGGCAGACAGCTGCCCCCCTTCAGAGGAGATGCTGTGTGCAGGGCTGGTGTAGGAGCTTCTTGCAGCTCTCACCCATGTGTATCTCCTGGACCATCACCTCAAGGCCAAGTGCAAGGTCCTGCACCTGGGTCGAGGCAATCCCTGCTATCAATACAGGCTATCAATACAGGGCTTGGATAGGGTACTGGTGCCAAGAAGGACTTGGGGGTACTGGTGGATGAAAAGCTGGACATGAGCTGGCAATATGCGCTCGCAGCCCAGAAGGCCAACCGTTTCTTGGGCTGCATCAAAAGCAGCRTGGCCAGCAGGTCGAGGGAGGTGATTCTGCCCCTCTGCTCTGCTCTGGCGAGACCCCACCTGCAGTACTGCGTCCAGCTCTGGGGTCCCCAGCGCAAGAAAGACACGGACCTGTTAGATGTGGTCTAGAGGAGGCCACGGAAATGGTCAGAGGGATGGACCACCTCTCCTATGAAGAAAGGCTGAGAGAGTTGGGGTTGTTCAGCCTGGAGAAGAGAAGGCTTTGGGGAGACCTCATTGCAGGCTATCAGTACTTAAAGGGGGCTTATAAGAAAGATGGAGAGAGACTTTTTACCAAGTGACAGGACAAGGGGCAACGGTTTTAAACTGAAAGAGTGTAAATTTAGATTGGCCATAAAGAAGAAATGTTTTATGATGAGGGTGGTGAGACACTGGAACAGGTTGCCCAGAGAAGTTGTGGATGCCCCATCATTGGAAGTCAGGCTGAATGGAGCTTTGAGAACCTGATCTAGTGGAAGATGTCCCTGCCCATGGCTGAAGGATTGGACTAGATGATCTTTAAAGGTTCCTTCCAACACAAACCATTCTTTCTATGAGTCTATATTGGAAGTGTTCAAAGTCTGGTTGAATGGGGCTTTAAGCAACCTGATCTAGTGGAAGATGTTCTTGCCCATGGAAAGGGCGTTGGACTAGATGGTCTTTAAAGGTCCCTTCCAACCCAAACCCTGCAGCCAGGCATCACGCCCAGGGTTTTGTTCCCCTGGTAAAATGGCAGCACCCGGCCACATCAATCCCTTTTGTACTGAATGCTACCAATGCCCGAATGCTGGCCCTGCCCTGCTCCTCCCTGGAGGCACGCTGGATGCTGCAGGCGGGGGGTGGTCCAGGGATGCAGGCAGGGGGTGGTCCAGGGATGTGGGGGTGCCCTGTAACCGCGCGTCCACCTATTTCCCTCTCCACAAAAGCAGGCAACTCCAGCTCAGCCAACCTGCGGCTGGTGGACGGGCCACACCGTTGTGCTGGGAGGGTGGAGGTGCTCAACGCCGGGCAGTGGGGGACAGTCTGCGATGATGGCTGGGACCTGAACGACGCAGTGGTGGTGTGCAGGCAGCTGGGCTGTGGCAGAGCTGAGGCAGCCTCCGGCCGGGCTCGCTTCGGGCAGGGGACGGGGCGCATCTGGCTGGATGATGTGGCCTGCGCCGGGAGCGAGGACGCACTTGCCCAGTGCCGAGCCCGTCCCTGGGGGCAGAGTAACTGCAACCATGGAGAAGACGCCAGCGTGGTGTGCTCATGTATGTCCTGGTCCAGCAACGTGGGGTGTCCTGGGGGGCTGGGGGGGGTCCACGTTGCATCTCACTGTCTCTGGGGTGAGGCTGCAGCGGGATGGTCAAGCCCTTCCTGGGGTGGGGAGTCCTATTGCCCCAGCCTTGGGCATTGCCCCCAGCACCGTGTGTGTCCCCAACCCACCATGATGTTTCTATGGTGCTTCCAGACGCTGGCGCAACCAACACATCGACTGTCCGGCTCATGGATGGCCCGCATCGCTGCGCTGGGAGGGTGGAGGTCTTTCACAACCAGCAATGGGGGACAGTCTGCGATGATGGCTGGGACCTGAGCGATGCGGCAGTGGTCTGCCGGCAGCTGGGCTGCGGGGTGGCTGTCACGGCCCTGGCAGGGGCTTCCTTCGGGAGGGGGCTGGATCCCATCTGGCTTGACAGGGTCGCCTGCGTCGGTGGGGAGATCGCCCTCGTGGAGTGTCGGGCCAGGCCCTGGGGAATCAATGGCTGCACCCATGAAGAGGATGCTGGCGTGGTCTGCTCAGGTGATGCTCATTCCTGCAGGGTCCTAAAAGCACAGCTTGGAGCTGCCCCAACCCCGCCCCCACAGAAAAAAAGCCTTTTCCTCTCCAACCTGACTCCAGGAGCATTGGCTGCAGGAAGGAGATTTCAAGGGCATGGGGGCTTGTCCCCTTGGCAGATGGTATTGGCCCCCATCCCCACACCCCAGTAGCCCGTGGAGCTGCCCTGGTCCAACGGCCCTTGGCACAGCTGAGCAGGGAAGCGGGGAAAAAGGACATTGATGCCCGGTTTGGGATGCGGGCTGCACCGAGACACTGCTAGGTCCCAGCAAGGCTCCGAGAAAGGGGATTTATTTCTCTCCTTTCCCATCAGGGACAGAGTTGGGAGGCCAAACGTAGGTGCCTGGTCCTGCCTGCACGTCTCTGCAGGCAGGGCTCAGGCCAGGATCTGTCCTCCTGTCCCACCATGGCTGGGCATCTGCCCTAGGTTTGCACCCCAGCCGCTGCCACCAGAAAGCCCCCCCTGGACACACGGTCCTCTTGTCCTCAATGCTGCATCGCCCGCTTCTCTGCCTGCAGGCCTGGCCAGGGCAGAGATAGCAGAGGTCCGCCTGGCAGAAGGACCGAACCGCTGTGGCGGGAGGGTGGAGGTGCTCCACGCCGGGCAGTGGGGGACGGTCTGCGATGACGGCTGGGATCTGAACGACGCGGTGGTGGTGTGCAGGCAGCTGGGCTGCGGCAGAGCTGAGGCAGCCCATGGCCGGGCTCGCTTCGGGCAGGGGACGGGGCACATCTGGCTGGACGACGTGAGCTGCACCGGGAGAGAGGACAACCTTGCTGAATGCCGAGCCCGTCCTTGGGGACAGAGTAACTGCCACCACGGAGAAGACGCTGGCGTGGTGTGCTCAGGTACATTCCAGTCCTGCGATACAGGSCATGCCGGGGGGGACGGGAGGGTCAATCTGCACCTGGCTGCCTCCAGGGTGATGCTAGCTCTGGAAAGGCATGTTTTTTGGGGGAAGGGGGCTGGCAAAGGGTCATAGCCTCATTTTGGCTAGGCTTGTCCCCAGCCAGCAACAGGTTCCCACCCCATTCATAACCAACATCTCATTGAAACCTTCATCCCCGCCTCATGGCAYTAAGTGAGCCAACCCCTGTCTCGAGGGGACCACCCAACCCCAAATCCCCAGCCTGGTCTCCATTGCCTGGTCCACATGCTTGCATGGAGGAGACACCACCATTTTAGGGTATGAAGGTGCAACTGACACCCATTCCTACAGCCACGCTCCTCTGGAAGGGTTGGGGGGTTGCATCCCTTGCTGGGGGGGACCATAACGACTATATTTGCACTCTGGCTTCTGTTTTGGGGATGGTTTTTTTGGCGAGGTGATGGGTGCCCTGTTCTCCTTTCCTAACTGGCTTTCTCCTGGCAGATGCCAACATCACAGAAGAGGCGCAAGTCCGCTTGGCCCATGGCCCGAACCGCTGTGCCGGGAGAGTGGAGGTGCTTCACGAACAGCGGTGGGGGACCATCTGTGATGACAGCTGGGATTTGAAGGATGCCAAGGTGGTCTGCCGGCAGCTGGGCTGCGGGACGGCCGTGTCAGCCCCAGGCCAAGCTCATTTCGGGCAAGGGTTGGACCCCATCTGGCTGGATGACGTGGAGTGCACTGGCATGGAGACAACCTTCTCCCAGTGCAGCCTTAGCAGCTGGGGTCTCCATAACTGCAAACATGAGGAAGACGCAGGAGTCGTGTGCTCAGGTGGTCCCTGGGGGGGGAATGCTCAGATGCCCCAAAGAAGGGTTTTATCTGGGACTGGGAGGCTGGCAGCACTGGTGGGACATCAGTGATGGGAACGACCTCACAAGGGAGCTGGGAGTGGAATGGTGCAGCAGCTACAGGTGGCACATGGCATGCACGCCCATCCTTACACGCGTGTGCACCTTGTATGCTCCTCTCCATCTGCCTCCTGGGTCAGAGGGGCCATCTCACCCCCTTTGCTCCTTCTTGCAGGCACAAACCCCTTGCCGCTGCGGGTGCAGGACGGTCCCGGTCCCTGTGCGGGGCGGGTGGAGGTGCTCTACAACGCTACCTGGCACGGGGTGTGCAGCAGTGGCTGGAGCTTGCTGGAAGCCAGGGTGGTCTGCAGGCAGCTGGGCTGTGGGCCAGCCCAGTCGGCGCCTGTTGGAGCCCAGCTCAGGCCAGGGGACGGCCGTGCCTTGCTGGAGGGGCTGAACTGCTGGGGGACCGAGTCGTTGCTCCTGGAGTGCCAGCAGAGAGAGACGGGGCTGGGGCCGTGCAGGCAGGGCTCRGCAGCCAGCGTGGTGTGCAAAAAGCCGAAGGGTGAGCGCCAGGATCCTCCGTGGTGTCTGTAGTGGGTGGGGGGAAAGGTCCCAAGGCAAGAAGAAAGGGGAAAGGTGGCACATGTTCATCCCGGCAAGCTCGAGGGCCTTTCCTGGGGATGCACCTTGTTTTCCGTCACCCTTGGGAGCATCAGAGATGCTTTCCTGACCCCAAAACACACTCATCCCTTCCATTTCTTCTTGGAGCCCAAATTTCCTTATCCCTTCCCAAACCCTCCCTCCCTCCAGGACCAGCCCCCCTTTCTCAGATAGGTTGTGGTAGAGCTGGGACAACTTTGAAGAATGAAGGAGGGTCAGAAATAGGCCTATGTGAGATGTAGCACCCCAAATCCAAAGCGGGACAACGCACCAGAGAGCTGATGCAGGTTTTAAGAGCTGTTCCTTAAGGAACATGGAAGGTCGCTCCAACCACCCCATCCCATCGTCCATCCAGGGAAATGGGTCTTAATGTGAAGCCTAATTAAGGAAAGCCCATCTCCACCACCAGCTGAGCTGCTGGGGGGAGTCAGGCCATGTTCGGTGTTAGGTTTTCTTGCACACTGTTACTGGTCTTGGCTGGAAAAGGGATCCCAAGTCCACTCTCCCCCCAACCCCAGGAGCTTCACCATCCTGCTCGGTGTCGATAGCGTTGCTGGCCCTGGTGATGCTGCTCAGCGGGGTCCTGCTGTGGCTCAACCTGAAGAGGAGGTGCATGGCAGCAGCCCAGGCTGGAGGTGACAGTCCCATCCCTGTGTCCCCCCCCACAACTCACGGTCCCTGCTCCGGCCACCCTGAAACCCAGGGGGATGTGGAGATGGGGGTCAGCTCAGCAGCTGCCAGAGCCCAGTGACAGCCCGGTGTCCCCTCCATCTCACAGCTCACCGGCGCCCTGGGGACCAGAGCACTTCAGCGACGTCCTTCCAGCCCGTGGGGGCCATCTACCTCCCCACCAAGGCAGAAGCCCCCGAGGACGCCGACACCGAGACGATGCAGCTCATGAAGGAAGATGCTGCCCTGTGATGCCAGCCCCCACCCCCAAGCTYGTGCCCCGGGGGTCACACCAAGCTCCTGCTGCCCCCCACTTTTCCCTAATCTGCTTTTCCAAAGACTGCAAAGCAGGAGCTGACGGGCAGGACATTTTGAAACCAGCCGGTACGAATGACTTACATCAGGAGCCCCAAAATAGCTGGTCAAGGCGGGGTCTCCCAGTCTGGTGACATTTATTTAACCCACATCAGCACCCTCCGGGCAGCCCCGACTCAGGAGGAGCCCGATGAACCTGGCAGCTCGTGCAAGGCTGAGCTAAAGGAGCAGAAGGAAGGGTGCAAATGAATTAAAAGGGGGTCCCCAACTCTCCAGGCATGACAGGTGTGAGTGCTAGGGGGGAASATGAGCTGTTTTTGTGCTCCTCTGCCACGGCTTCCCCCAGACCTTGGATGGAAGCAAGTCCCCCCATTTCTTGACCAACCCAGGTGCCAGAGCTGCAAAACGCTTTACCCCACAACCCCAAATACTCAGCCATCCTCCCTGGATGCATTTTGGGGCAACCAGAGAGCCCCATTTTCCTTGCCTTGTGCCCCTAACCTGCGACCAACCCTTGGGGACCCAACCGCGGGGAACCTCCCTGCTGAGGTTCGTAAGGGCACAAGACGTGCTATCGCCTGGTAGCTCACTGTTCCCCACTGGCACCCCATGCCTAAAAGCATCCCAGTACAGAGGGACCCCGCTCTCAGCCTCCTTCCAGGGTCCATCAGGCTTGCAAACTGGGGGCTGTGCCCCCAAAGCACCCGGGATGATGGGAGGGAGGCCAGGAGACCCAACAAGCAGAGGTCCCAACAGCAGGAGATGGTGTCTGCCAAGGCAACTGATGCCTTCCTTGCCAGAAGGAAACACAGGTACATTGTGCCTGGTCCTCTCTCCACCTTCCCCAGAGATGAACGACATCCCAAAACTGGGAAAGGCGCAGAACTGAAGGTTTCTCCGTGTTTCTCCATGTTTCTCCTTTTTCCCGTGACACTTCAGAGGGGCTGGAGAGCAAGGTCCCAAAATTAGGAGCAAAATCAGAGTCAGGGCTGCTTGGGGTCCATCACATTCAGAAATAAACGGAAAGCCCTCCATGCAAGCCCCTGTGCTCCTCACCCCAGGTGAATCTGTCCCATAGATCCTGCCCAGGAAGCTCCAGGAGCTCACCATGTGCTGGAGGAAACATCTCAAGATGGATTGGAAAAGCTGGGCAGCACCAGGATGAGATCASCCTCCAGGCCATGGCTGAGGGGAGCAGGGGGTCTGCAGGACATCCAAGCAGCACAAAATCTGAAATAATTTCCTCCAGCAGTGAGGCCATCCCTTTCCTTGCCAACTACCAAGCTGGTGTTGGCCATAAGGTCACCGCTTGGTGACCACCATCGCTTGATGATCACGCAACACATGATCCCAGCACTTGAGAAACGCCTTAATTTTGAGACGGGCATCTCTGGGAGCAGCCACCGTGGGGCTTGAACCACCAGAGATGGTCCTCTCCCCCCACCTGAAATGCAGCAGATCAGGAAGGTAAACCTGCCTTTGGCCTCCAGGATGCCAAAGGCTGGAGATCCCACAGGGCAGGATGCCCATCAAAGGTTGGGGCTTGTCCAACCACGAGAGCACACAGTCTAGCTACCACTTACCTAGTGCCACCTGAGATGCCCTCAATCACCCCAGACACTCATAGCGGGGCTGGCATATAGGACATACGGCCTCCAAGAGATGCAAGCTCTCCTGGAAGAGGAGCTGAAGGCCCACTGGGTACCCCAGATCATCTCTGATGGCCTCAGCAGTTGAATGCAACCCCAGATCTCCATCAACCATTTGGAGTGCTTGATTGGGCTGCTCCTATACAGACAACATGCATCACTGGAGGTGCCTTCAGGTGTGTGAGACACTCAGAGGCAAAAATGTGACATGGAAGAGACCTGGAGTGACATAAATGACACTATATAGGCAGCCACCTCCTGCCACCAGCATCATCAGGTGTCCTCCAAATCCCATGTCCCCAAGTTTTTTCTCTTTTACGAGAGTCCCCTGCTCGGCTCAGGACCACGAGTTAAAGGAAAGGGTGAGTTTGGGTGGGATATGGCGTAAGGGGAACTGCCTCTGCTCTGGGGTTGGGCTGAAGGGGCCCCCACAGCTGCAACACACATCATGTAGGGACTTCATGGCCAATACACCTCCAGCATCTCACCACGCCTTAAAGGGTAAAGGACCACCATCACCACAGGCAGTCTGTTCCCAGGGCTGCAGGTGCAACCTCCCTTCACCTGAGACACGTAGACACAGCAGATACCAGGATGGGAACCTGTTGAGATGTGTCCACCACCAGCTGAGCTACAGAGGACAGATGTTCAGGGACAGGCTCAACCCCAAAGCCAAATCACAACCTCACAACCCGCAGCCGGGAACAGTATTTGGAAGAGACCAGAGCTGCCCCAGTGCTGTCTCAAGGACTGAAATGGGAGGAAGTTGGGAAGCTGTGGGGCAGGGGAGAAGACCAACATGACCAAGAAGCCCACAACCATCCTCACAGGGGGATCCACCAGCCCAAATCCCRAACACATCTTGCTGGCCCATCTCGTACCCAACTTCTGCAGGGTACAGGCTCGGTGGTGCTGTGTGAGATCTGCCTTGCACCCAGGATTTGGTGGGTCTCTCCTTACCACGTCTGCCAACAACACGTGCCAGGTGACCTCCCACTCATGTCTGAAGGACGGTGGGTGGGAAGGAGGTGAGATGACCAAGGACTGTACCAACACCAAAAGCCATGAGCTGGAGGAGGTGATAAGACAGAGCCGTTGTTAAATAACCATCCTGTAATTAGTGTGCAGAGCGCCAAGGAGCACACACATCCCACCCCGTTCCCAGCACTACAGGGACCGTACGAAAAGGGGGAACAGGGTGGGACCTGGGATCTCCAGGAGTCTGAGGGACAGCACAAGGGCACCAGCGCAGGCAAGGACAGGGCTCCTGTCTTGCCCTCGCAAGCAAAGGTCCGTGTGCCACCCTCTGCCCAGTAGCCATCAGCCAAGGCGGGATAAATCGAGTCTCCGGCGGCAGCATGAGGGTAGCTCCGGGAAGCGAGAGAGGAGGAGGAGGAGGATGCAGAGGGCTGGTTGTGTCTCGCTTGCTCGTACCCTATCCAGGTTCCTGCCTGGAAAGTCCCAGGAGCAGTTGCAGAAGGACTTACAGTGCCGGGTGTCACTTGCTGAGGCTCCAAAAGTGGACGGCAGCAGCGTGTGTCCCCCCTTTCTTCTGCTCCCTACCAGCCCCACCAGCGCCCTGGGGCAGAAAAAAAGGGGGCGATTAACCAGGTCATTAGCAGCAGCATGAGATATGGACGGGACGCTTGAACCCCAAAAGGCTTCAGGGGGAAAGGGAGGTGCCCGCTCCTCACTCTTCCCCATAATCCTTTCCGCTGCCCGTACCATCACTGTATCTCCCTCCCAAAAAACAGGAGGTCTGTTCCCCTCCTGCAGGCAACAGCGTGCCCCGACTCCCTGGGAGCCCCCAGCCCAGGCTGAGCCACACTCACTGGGATGACTGGGGAGGGGGTCTTGGGATGACTTAAGGGGGAGTCTCAGCCCTCCTCCCCACACGAGAGCAAAGAAGAGGGCTCCTGCCTGCCCACCAGCGGTATGCTACGAGCCACAGCATGCCTGCCAGGAGCTTGCAGCCACCCTGGCCCACAGGCTCAGTGAGGGTCCTGCTGGCATCACCCCCCATGGAGGGAGGAGGAGAGCATGGTGCAGGTCCAGGTGCGGCGAAGGGCTGGGGCTCAGGAGAAGCGCCGCAGCTTTCTGGGGATCCGCGCCGGTCCTTGGGCACATGTACAGGGTCCCCCAGCCTGGGGCTCGTCTGCTGTCAGTGGCGGCGTGCTCATGGCCGCCACGGCCTGGCAACACCGTGGCTGTGCTCACTGCACCGGGGCTCAGCCATCGCGGTGCACGCGCTGGTGCTGCAGCAGGTTGGAGGGGTGAGCGAAGCCCTTGTCGCAGACACTGCACTTGTAGGGGGTCTCGCCCGTATGCACCTTCTCATGCACGGCCAGGTAGGCCAGGTCCTTGAAGAACTTGTGGCAGAAGCTGCACTTGTAGGGCCGCTCCTGGCTGTGCACGCGGTGGTGCTGGAGGAGCAAGGAGGGCCGGGCGAAGGCCTTCCCACACACCTCGCACTTGTAAGGGCGTTCCCCCGTGTGCGCCCTCTCATGGATCACCAGGTAGGACGACTGCTTGAAGGCCTTCCCGCAGGTTTTGCAGACAAAGGGGCGCTCACCAGTGTGCACCCGCTCGTGGGAGGAGAGGGCGTTGGACTGCTTGAAGCCCTTGCCGCAGAGCGGGCAGACGAAGGGGCGGTCGCCCGTGTGCACCCGCTCGTGCACCTTGAGGCTGTGCCCGTAGGTGAACTTCTTACCGCAGACCCCGCAGACGTGGGGTTTGTCATCGCAGTGCTGGCGCTGGTGGAGGAGGAGGGCGTTGGAGGTGGGGAAGTCCTTCCCGCAGTCGGCGCACTTGAAGGGCTTCTCAGCGCAGTGGGTGAGCGCGTGGCGCTGCAGCTCGTAGGGGGTCTTGAAGCTCTTGGCGCAACGGGGGCAGCGGAAGGGACGCTCGCCGCTGTGGATGCGCCGGTGCTCTTGGAGGTTGGAGGAGCGCTTGAAGCGCTTGCCACAGAGCTCGCAGCGGAAGGGTCGTTCCTCCGTGTGGACCAGCCGGTGGCTTTTGAAGTCCGAGTGGCGCTTGAAGGAGGCCTGGCAGAGGTCACAGCGGAAGGGACGCTCCTCGTTGTGTACCACCTCGTGGCTGAAGAGCTCCCAGGCCCGCTTGAAGGCCTTCTCGCAGACGCTGCACTGGAAGGGCTTCTCATCCACAATCACCTCGCGGATCTCCAGCTCGCCGACGCCGCTCGCTCCCCGCTTCGGGTGGGCTGGCAGCCCCACCGCCACCTCCTCCAGCTCGCCCACTGCGCTCCCCAGCACCAGCTTGGCAGTGGAGTAGATGCCATGCTCGTCGATCAGCTGTACAAAGTCTGGCTTAGGACGGGCATCGTCGGAAAGGGCCAGCTCAGGGGAGCAGGACCGAGACCGTCTCTCCTCCTCCTCTTCCTCGCTGCTCCGTGGCACCTCCTCCAGCCCATTCTCCATCTCCCTCTGTCTGAAGTCACCTGTCCGGCCCCAGATCAACCGCAGCCTCTTCCCCCGGGAGGGTCCCGGCTCTTCAGTGCTCTCGCCCCGTCCCGGGGATGCGGGGTCCCGGCTTGTCTCAGGCTTCAGGCACAACCGGTGCTTCCGCCGGCACGGTCGCAGCTCCTCTGGTGCCTGGTGGCATGGGGAAGCCCCCTCGTCCTCACCAGTCTTCTGGCAGGGCCTGCCCGCACCCCAAGGGGCGGGAGAGCCCTGCCCGTGGCAGCACCGTCCCAAGCGGCGTGGAGAAGCTTGCCCCTGATGCTCCGGGGAGTCTTCCCCCGGCTCTTCTCTTGGCTGCGCCCTGGCTGCGTCGTCCTCCTCCTGAGCCTCCTCCTGCTCTTCTTCACCTTCGGGCCCATCTCCTTCAGAAAGCGGGGAGAGCCTCTGGGAAAAGTGGGGCTCGCAGGCTGGAGGACCCGGCTGCCCTTCCATGGCAGCCCCTGCAAAAATGAGAAAGGAGAGAGCGTGAGAGGGACAACGGGCCGGGGGCAGGAGGCAGGACCATGAGGGAGGGGGCGTGAAGATGAGGACATGGGTGGCAGCAGCACAGAGGGAGGTCAGAGAGAAATACAGATATATAGGGAGAGGGGGAGACGGAGGCCGGGGAGAGATGGAGGCGGGGGGC
>JAYKAV010000011.1:191253-240467 GCA_035582835.1 Phoebastria nigripes
TGTGCATGTGGGGACACGCGTGTGCAATGCAGGGACGTGCCTGGAGCACGTGTGTGTACATAGGGACACGYGTGTGCACATGGGGGGATGCGTGTGCAATGCAGGGACCAGGCACATGTGTGTGCATAGGGACATGCGTGTGCGTGTGGGGACACGTGTGTGCAATGCAGGGGCGTGCCTGGAGCATGTGTGTGGGCATGGAGACATGCATGTGCATGTGAGGACACACGTGTGCAATGCAGGGACATGCCTGGAGCACGTGTGTGTGCATAGGGACATGTGTGCACGTGGGGACACGCATGTGCAATGCCGGGACGTGCCTGGAGCAAATGGGTGTGCATGGGGACACGCGTGTGCATGTGAGCACATGTGAGTGCAATGCAGGACACGCCTGAAGCAGATGGGTGTGTATGGGGACATGCGTGTGCACATGGGGACGTGTGTGCACGGCAGGGACATGCCTGAAGCATGTGTGGGCCCATGGGGGCACGTGTGTCCATGGCAGGGACATGTGTGTGTATGGCAGGGATGAGCCTGGAGCATGTGCGTGCATGTGGTGACATGCTTGGAACACTTTTTTGTGGGAACACATGTTTGCATGAGGGGACACATGTGCGACACATGTGCATGGCAGGGATGTGCCTGGAGTGCATGTGTGTATATGGAGACATGCATGTGCATGTGGGGCATGTATATACATGGCAGGGTTATGCCTGGCGTGCGTGTGGTTTTGCATGTGGGGACACACGTGTATGTGGGGACAAGCATGTGCATGGCAGGGACATGCCTGGAGCACTTGTGTGTGCATGTGAGGACACGTGTGCAGTGCAGGGACATGCCTGGAGCATGTGTTCATGTGTGCATGTGAGGACACGTATGTGCAATGCAGGGACACACCTGGAGCACGTGTGTGTATGGGGACATGTGTGCATTGCAGGGACACATCAGGAGCAGATGTGTTTGTGCGTGTGGAGACGTGTGTGCATTGCAGGGACACAACTGGAGCACGTGTGTATGCATGTGAGGACACACATGCAATGCAGGGACACACCTGGAGCATGTGTGCATGTGCATGTAGGGATACGTGTGTGCATGGCAGGGACACACCTGGAGCACATGTGTGTATGGGGACACATGTGCATTGCATGGACATTCCTGGAGCACATGTGCATGTGGGGAAACGCATGTGTAATGCAGGGATGCATCTGGAGCACAGGTGTGTGCATGTGGGGACACACCTGGAGCACGTGTGCGTATGGGGACACAGTTGTGCATTGCAGGGACACGCCTGGAGCACGTGTGCATGTGGAGTTGTGTGTGCGCATGGCAGGGACGCACCTGGAGCACGTGTGCATGTATGGAGATGTGCGCATGGCAGGGACACACCTGGAGCACGTGTGCATGTGGGGACACACGTGTGCAATGCATGGACACTCCTGGAGCACGTATGTGTGTGCATGTGGGGAGACACGTGCATGGCAGGGACACGCCTGGAGCAYGTGTGCAGAGAAAGGTCCCCCATGGAGCAAGGTCAAGCCCCTTGCCTTGCAAGCCAGTTGAAGGTGCTGGTCAGGGCACACCAGGCTGTTCCCTTGCTGCTCCCATCCTCGGCGCAGGAGGAGTAGGATCTTCTCGTGGTAGATGAAGGGGAGGACACAAGGAACGGGGTCAAATCCTGGGAATGAAACAGAGAGAGAGATGAAGTAGAATCATGGAATCATAGAATCATGGAATAGTTTGGGTTGGAAGGGACCTTTAAAGGTCATCTAGTCCAACCCCCCTGCCGTGGGCAGGGACATCTTCAACTAGATCAGGTTGCTCAGAACCCCGTCCAACCTGACCTTGAATGTTTCCAGGGATGGGGCGTCTACCACCTCTCTGGGCAACCTGTGCCAGTGTTTCACCACTCTCATCGTAAAAGGGAGGTGCATAACCCTGCTGCATCCAACCCCAGGACCCGAAGGGTTCATGTTGTTGGGTCACCACCCTGCTAACCAAACTGGTCCTTTGGGGTTCACGATGGGGAAGCTCTGAGATGTTCCTACCACCCAAACCTACCTCCACCTGCCAAAGTGGCAGTGCAAGAGGACTCAAGATAAACCAATAACACGGACAATCACCATCAGCCCTTAGGCAAACATTTTCAAAGAGCTCAAATACTTGCCCTTGGATTGAAAGGGCTGTGAGTGATTCAAAGGACCCACCGATGATGCAGCTCTTTGAATTAAGTTTTCCAAGAGGCAAAGCAAACAAGGAGACACAAAGCCACTTGGAGCTGCACCAAGCAGGGAAATAAAAGAAACGCAGGGGCTGGTTGAAAAGCCACACCATATTTCAAAAAAGAAAATAAAAATAGAAAAAAAGACAAACCAAGGTTGCAAATAACCACAATCGGAGGAGGTGAAGGAGGTCTTTGGAGGTGCCCAGTGCAATGAACGCAGATGAGCAATGTCTCCATGTCTCTCCAGGTTGCTTGGACCATCTCGTGCTGCAACTCAGTCTGCTGCCTGCTTGGGATCCCGGGAAGAACTTAGCTTGGGGCAACTGGTGGAGGTTGAGGCATGATGACATGGTGACATGGACCTCTTTGAGGCACATCCCAACGGAGGACCATCGTGCCAACCAGCCTGGAGGGCTGCACCTATTACGCACCTAAAAGTTGCCAGATTCCCTTTACGTTCAGTAGGGAAGGGCAGGGAATCACGTCCCCAAGGCATCTGATGCTCCCCATAATCCCATCTGGACATGCTGCTGCTCCCCATCATCTATGAGCACCACCGGGTGCCTCCAGAGAAGACCCAGAGCTTGATTGATCCTGAAACAAACCACCTTTTGCCATCTCTATCTTTGATTAACCATTCAGTGCCTACCCAGAGGGTCTAACCAGTGCATCCCATCCAGGTGAGATCTGAAAAAAACACAGTTCCAAAACAGATACTGATATTTTTGCTGYTTTATTTATTTATTTCTAATTTTCCACCCAACTGGGGACAATGTCCTGTTGGATCTGCAGCAGCGGGAGAATTGCACGGGCTCCTGGAAAGCATGATGTGTTTGATTTCTGTTCCACTTTAGCACAAATGGGTTTTGTTTAATGAGACCTCACTCCTCTATTACTACTTTAATTAATTTTAAAGTGGTAACTTTAATTAATTAACTAATCTTAATTCATTCTGGGTTGCTGTGGATTCCGGTTGGGGTAAGTTTGGGTTTCTTTCTAAAACCTTAGTGCTGAAGAAATGGATTTATTATTCATGCCTCATCACTATGTTTTAAAAGCCTAGCATGCATTCATTCATTCTTAGCTTTTAAATATTGTTTAATTGCTATTAATTCTGACATGACGAGTTTGATTTGGAATTTTTGCATGTTAATATTTTTAATACTTGACAATCTTTATAATTACAGGCTTTTCCTTAAAGTTTAACTTAAATGCCCTGGCTGCAATTTAAAATCCTTTCTTTGCTTTTTTTTTTCCCTTTTTTCCCCCAGTAGCATGGATTTTTTTTTAATAAGAAAACTTAAAAATATCTAAAACTCAATATATTCGGGTTTTGTTTTCTCTATATCTTAACTAACCAAACACTGCTTATAATGTTTTTATGCCTTTTAAATATGATGAAATATGTATTTCTAAAATATGGACTATGACGTTTTTTAACTAACAATTCATCCATGCCAAGGTGTTTACAAACATATGTGTTATCTAATTTTTAGTAATTATTTAGGCTAGTATACTTACTTTTTGGAGGTAGGCAAGCCTACAGTTATTTATTAACTGTTGGTTATAAAACAGCAGATAGATTTCTTTTAGGTCTGTTCTGAAAAATGTAGATACCCGCTCAGATTGCAAAGAAAAAAAATAATTTGGTAATACTTCAAGGTTTTCCTTGTAGTTTTTAGTTTTGCTTAACTTGTTTCTTAACTCAAAGCAAGGAAGGTGATGGGTAGTCCCAAGGGTTAATTTAATTTCCCACTTCCACTGTTAACCTCCTACCCGGGCGGGCGGGGGTTAACATTCCTCTTTGAAGTGTTTAAACATTTCTTAATCCCATTTTCTCTCCTGTTTGCTTGGAAAACAAAGCAGGATCCAAAGGGAAATTGCTGGTTTAGTTGCTTGTCTTAAAAAACCGACTGTCCTATGCCCTCAAAGCCAATATTTACTGCTTCTCAAACACTCTGCACACACCCCATGGACTTATTTTTCGGTCTACTTTTATCAGCATATCGCATTACATAAAATTTTCAAAATAGCAGTCCTTTTCCAAGAAAGCGGAATACTTGCTGCGTTCCTAGGGGAACCTGTAGAAAATGCTTTTAATTTTGCAGATGACTGCATGGCTGCCTTATTTACAAGAAACATCGGTTGCTTCTAATTAATGGCATTAAACACCCCTGTCCTTGGATCTACAGCAGACCATATAGTGCCTCAATGGAGGAAGACCACCTCCTTTTCCTCTCCGTGTAGTGCAATCATGAAGGTTTTTAATGAAACAGAAGATCTGGCCCATCCCTTATTGCTGTAGCAGCATCTCTGCCTTTCCTGGAAGGACTTTTTTTTTTAATGAGCCATTTTAATAATCCATTTTTTAATGGATTTGTTAAATTTACTGGGATTTACTGGGAAATTTACTGGGAAAGGATCTTCAGCTCAGCGAAATTGTTTAATAGTGTATTTGGAGGAAAAGGGAGAGGGTTAGGTGGGAATTCCAAGGGGTATGGGAGAAAAGTGGGGTTCTTGCAGTGGGGTTGGAGTTCAGGACAGAGGACACAGGACACCAGCTTCCCACCCCACCATGCTCCCAAAAGGACCTACACTGGTGTGCTCCCCGCATCCCAGCCCACCCACCCCATCCTTGGGAAAGGGATGCCCGCTGGACTTTGGATCTTGTTAATCATTGCTCCAGAATGGTGGCACAAGGGCAGAAAACTTTTCCCTCCCCTTTTTATTCTCCCTCCAGCTCTTGGCACCTCCGAGGACCTGTAGCTCCTGGAGCACAGCAAAGCTGGGTTTTGGGTACCAGACAGGGAAGTTCTACCTCCTGTCCCCCTGGCTGGCCAGAGATCCTGCAACGATGGCTGCTTGACACCCCTCCAAGCTGTGAGGGCAGGTAATCACGTGGGGCAGCAAGGGGAGGGAGATGGGAGGTTGGCCCATCAGCAGGAATTTAGGCCTAGAGCTCCTTAAATGCCCTACGAGCCAGCAGTCCCCCATCTGCACAACCTGCTGTTGAGGTAGGGTCCCATGAGGAAGGACTGGAGAGTGTCCGGGTGGATTATCCCATAATACACATCCCATATCCCCAACATCCCCTGATGTTGGGGATATGGGATGGCTGGGCTCCTGTTTGGGACCTGCTACAGGGGGAAGAGGTTTCTTGGCTTGGAGTCAGCACCCTTACCCGATCTCTCTCCCTCCCCATTACAGCGGGCAGAGCTGCAGCATCTCATCCCCATCCCCACCCAGGCGCAATGCCTGTCCGCTATGTGACGTATGAAGGCATTAAGTTCCCCCCTGCCTACAACTCCGAGCACAGCTTGAGTTTTGCCCACAATGAGTTCCTGGTGCGGGACGATGACATCTTCAATATCACCTACCCCAAGTCTGGTAGGAGGGGTGGACAGCAGGGCTGGCCAAGGGTGGAGAGGGGCAGGAGAGGGGTGAGGGCTTTGGAAACATCTCCAGGTGTTGTTCAGAGGGTGAATCTTCCCTTGTGGTGGGCAACAGAAATGTTTTGGGGGGGTTTACTGCAGTGGTTGTGCATTGGCAGGGCAGCACCATCTCTTGGCAGGGCACAGACTCAGTGCTGAGGGTGCTGCTGACCATGGTGCTGTGGCACAGTGAGGTCCTCCCATCCCAACCCGCCGGGCAAGGTCCCCTGCCCTGCATCTCTGCTTTCCCTGGCAGGCACCGTGTGGATGACCGAGATCCTGAGCCTCATTCGCAGCCACGGCTGCCCCGGCTGGAGCCGAACCGTCCTCAATTCTGACCGCGTGCCCTGGTTCTCAACCCGTCTGGGTCTGGAGTCAGCCCTCAGCTACCCCCCGCCTCGCCTGCTGACCTGCCACCTCCCCAGGCACATCTTTCCCAAGTCCTTCTCCCATTCCAGCGCCAAGGTGGGATGGGCACCCATGCAGAGCTTCAAGGGGGACAGGGGGGCTGGGAAGACCCCTGATCTGGGGAACCTTGGAGTGAGGGGTGTTGGGTGAGGACCTTGGTGTTGGCCTAGGAGAGTGGTGAGTGTCCTCCATGCCCTCCAGATGGAAATACGCAGATCCCCATCTCACATCCTTCCCCTCTTGGATATTTTGGAGAGTCTCCAATGGCTCTAAGGGACTTGTGTGTTCATGTTGACCCCTGCCCAAGGTCTGTGTGATGGAGTCTAGTGCAGAGTTGGTCCTTGTGTGGCAGACCCCTTCGTTTTCAGATCTACCCCGGTGCCAGGGCCTGCAACTACCCTTCGCATACCAGGAGCGTATCACTCCTGTACATGCTCTACCCCAGGTTATTTACACCCTACGGGATCCTCGAGATGTTGTCGTCTCCTACTACTACTTCTCCAAGATGTGCAATAGCTATGAGGATCCCACGTCCTTCGAGCAGTTCCTGAGGGACTTTCTGAATGGAGAGCGTGAGTGTGGGTTGGGGCTTACTCAGGGCACGGGGCTGGGTGGGTGGGTGGGTAGTGTCTCCCATCGCCTCTGGCTCAAGGGTCTTTTGTTACTGTCCACTGATGACAGCTGTGAAGCCAAGCTTCCCACAGGAGAGAGGTGAATGGCTCAGGAGGAAAGCAAAGCACTTTGGAGAGACATGCAGGCCTACAAAGCCCTCTTGTGCTTTGAAGCAGATGGCAGGTGGATTTCCCTGCCTTCTCCTGCAGAGTTCAGAGAAGTCAGAACTTCCTGCAGACTTCAGGAAGTCTTGGCCGAGAAACCCTATAAAGCCCTGGCAGGACCTTACCCATGAGCCTCGCACACCTCTAGCCTCAACCTCTTCCCACCGTGGAGGTGGCTGGAGAAGAACCCATTGCTCAGCTGCAATTGCAGTTGAACCTCCCAGTCCCACCTGCTCCCTGGACACCGTTGCTCTGTCCTGCATCGTGGCTGCCCTGCTCCCAACCTTGTGTGAACCCTCCTCAGCCTTGCACATCCCCTGCCTTGCCCTGCCCTGCCCTGCCCTACTGCCTTTTGCCTTCCATCAGTGCCCCATGGCTCCTGGTTTGAACATGTCCGAGGCTGGATGGAGATGAAGGACAAGGAGAATTTCTTCTTCATCACCTATGAAGAGCTGAAGCAGGTAGACTCCTAGGCAGACCCTCCAGCTCCAAACATGCTGGTGTGTCACAAGCCACTTGGTGGTAACAGGCTCTGTCTGTCCCTCCAGGACCTGCACAGCAGCGTGAGACGTCTCTGCCAGTTCCTGGGGCAGGATTTGGATGACGATGCCATCTCCTCAGTGGTGCGAAATGCCTCCTTCACAGCCATGCGGGAGAACCCAATGTGCAGCTCCATCCTGCTCCCCGCAGACATCATGGACCAGACGAAGGGCCAGTTCCTGAGGAAGGGTGAGCAAGAGGGACCCCATCACAGTGTCTCAGGGAGACACCTCCACCGTCAGGTGTCCTCCCCCATGAGGACAGCCAGAGCGAGGGTGTCTTGGAGAGCCGCATCACGATGCACTTGGGTCTGAAGAACGGGGTCCATAGAATCATAGAATTATAGGATAGAACCATGGAATAGTTTGGGTTGGAAGGGACCTTTAAAGCTCATCTAGTCCAACCCCCCTGCAATGAGCAGGAACATCTTCAACTAGAGCAGGTTGCTCAGAGCCCCATCCAACCTGACCTTGAATGTTTCCAGGGATGGGGATGGCGTCTCATTTTGGACAACCCCCTCGGAGTGGTCACCGTACCCAAGAGCTGAGCCTCTCCCTTTGTGCCTACAGAGCAGAGAGGGGGGCTGCGTGCTGGGGTGGGCTCTGAGCCCAAAACGCTTCTTCCTCAGGCATCTGCGGGGACTGGGAGAACCACTTCACAGTGGCGCAGAGTGAGACCTTCGACAAGATCTACTGGGACAGGATGCAGGGCCTGAACATGACCTTTCCTTGGGACAGGCGTTAGGATTTGTCCCTATCTGAAGCCAGCTAAGCACTGGGTATAAACCAGCCACCGACAACTGGGGTAACTGGCTGCTGTTGGACAGAGGGGTTTGTACCCAGGGCTGCAAATGGTACTGAACCTCAGTGTGCAAGCAATTAATTTCATAGAATCACAGAATCATAGAATCATTTCGATTGGAAATGACCTTTAAGATCATCGAGTCCAACCATAAACCTAACACTGCCAAGTCCACCACTAAACCATGTCCCTAAGTGCCACATCTACATGTCTTGTAAATACTTCCAGGGATGGTGACTCCACCACTTCCCTGGGCAGCCTGTTCCAGTGCTTGACAACCCTTTCAGTGAAGAAATTTTTCCTGATATCCAATCTAAACCTCCCCTGGTGCAACTTGAGGCCGTTTCCTCTCATCCTATCACTTGTTACTTGGGAAAAGAGACCAACACCCACCTCACTACAACCTCTTTTCAGGTAGTTGTAGAGAGCGATAAGGTCTCCCCTCAGCCTCCTTTTCTCCAGACTAAACCCCAGTTCCCTCAGCCGTTCCTCATAGGACTTGTTCTCTAGACCCTTCACCAGCTTTGTTGCTCTTCTTTGGACATGCTCCAGCACTTTCTGCTGCACTTTTGCACCCTTTCTCCTTAGGAGGGCTTTTTCTCCTGGGTTGTGCCTCTCCTCTCTGTCCCATCCCTCTACCCTTTTTCCCCTGAGGCAGGCTCTAGGGTCTCCCAGGGTAGGACCCACCTCCCTGCCCTCCAACACATTCCTCTTCTGCAGGCAGAGAAGAGTGGCACATGCCTGAGAGCACACAGATGAAACATGTCCTGCCTGTCACATCCACTGGCCAGGGCACGTTGTTTGGGAGCTGCAACCAGCCGAAATGTTCTCTTGGGGCTGCTCATCAAACAGGAGAACAGCAGGGAAATCGGGGAGGGCTGCTTGAATGCAGAGTGTTTCAGATGTGCTGCCAGTGCTAGCACAAATGGTGAGATAGATAATATTAATAATAAAATCTGAGCAAAAGCAAGGCTGGCTGGCTGCCAGACCCTGGGGACCTGGAAGCCCAGTCCGTCCGTTGCACAAGATGGGTTGAACAGCAGGATGGCAAAATATCCCCTCCACTTTCCAAGCCAAGAATGAGAACTCTTCAGATACATAGGACATGTCCAAAACAGACGTGCACAGTCAGCTCTAGGGCCAGGGGTGTTGTACAAGAGTTTAGGAAAGGGTGTGCAGACAAGACAGCGTGCCCTTGCACCTCTCTTGGTCCAGCCTGATAGAGCCTAAACCAGGTGATGGGTTTCAATGAAGCAAGGCAAGTTGTGCAAGACGYGGTGGGATTTAGAAGCACAGCCTTGTCCTTGTGATGAAAGAGGTGTAGTGCAGGATGGCATCTCCCTGGGGACCACAGCCAAAAGCATCACAGGTAATCAGACTTTTACAAGATTTAAATTGTGCCCACAAAGTGGCTTCGGGAAATCAAAGAAGGGGAAGGACTTCTGTGGACCTTGGCCAAGAGATGGCTCTGTGGTTTGTGTACCCCTGAGCCTCCACAGAGCTCTCAGGGAAGACCAGCTCCTTCAGCTGCCAAAGTACTGCTTGTAATTAATGACAGCCTGACTTCCTGATAGAGGCAACCAGAGACACCAGGAGATGGCTCCAGGCTTAGCAAGACACTGTCCAGAGAGAGAAAGTTGTCCCAGGGACAGTGAGCAGTGCCATGGTTGGCATGTCCATGTTGAAGTCTTGAGCAAGGTCCCAGCCAGAAGATGACCTGACTTAGAGAAAGCCTTCTAGCCCTGTTGGCAGTGAAGGCTGGGCCACATTTATTGCACACCCACTCATGCCAAACACATTCTGCCCAATGATCACCAGGTCAGGAGTTGAGAAATAATGAGGAAGAGTGTGTGACACGGCATTGGAAGGTACTCCCCAAAAACACGGTCAAAATTGTTTCCTCTTATATAAAGTACATATGACCCCATTCTTGTGTTATGCTCCAGATGTCTGAGTGCCTTATTGAAATGTTTGCCTTCAAGCTATATGTGGCTCATTCTATACCCAGTATGACATTTGTCTCCCCCTACATCCTGCTAAAATTTGAGGTTTGGGTCAGTGCCGCAGCAAGGCTTTGTAAGAACATACACCGTGGAGCCTTGGTGCAACAGCCGCCCCCAACCCAAAGTATGGGGAGGGGAAAAAGTCAAGGTTACAGGAGAGTGGGATGTGCGAATGGACATGGAGAGCTGTCAGGTCCCCAAGGACCCTGGCACAGGACTTTTTGACAAAGGGCTGGGCTGTGTTCAATGTCTTGCAGAGGCCAAAATACTACTTTGAACTATGTGTATCGATTAAATCATCAGTAATTATAAAAGGAACCCTGAATGTCTACTAATCAGATGTAGGCACTGACACTACAGACACCCAGGAAAGGGCACATTTGTCTAAATATAGACAGTCATCCACTACAGAAAATTGCTAGTCTCTGTTTATTCTTGTGCCATATTTATAACCTGATGAAGATGTCTTAGATACTGAGTGGTGACTCCAGCATCACTCAGTGCACATATCCCACCCATCTTGCCTTTAGAGACATCAGGGTATCAGATAGAGGACAGTGGGACATGCTATGGTGTGTGCAAAGGCTTTCCATCAAAGATGAGACCACTAAAGGGCTTTGCTGGCTTTGGGAAACAATGTGCCTTGTACGTCCAGAGTTACCCAAACTCCTTTTCAGCAGGAGAAGAGCCCAAAGAAAATACAGCAAGTACAACTGTTCTAGCAAAAAAGAGTTCAGTTCATGATTACCCTTTCTCCTCCTAACTTGCTCTTAAAACGGAGCCCTCGTTAAGCCATAGAAAGTAATTGCTGTGCTCAGGGAACATGATTTTATGGCCTCCAGAGGGACAACGCAAACAGAGTACGCTTCAGTTCTCTTCGGATGCCTCTCCTCAGGTACGTGAAGAGCATCCTTCCCAGCTCTACATGCTTACACCCTCTCACCTCAGATCAACGAGCTGCAGTTGTAACTTTTACCTTGCCACAGGGCACAGACATCAGGTCCCAGACAAGATATCTCTTCGTTAACTAGCTTTTCGCCTGTTCCCTCTGTGTTTACACGACACGCGTGCTAATCCTATCCCACCCTCTCTTCTAGACCAAACCACATATTTTCCCCAGGGAAAGCCAGAGCCCAGCTGAGGGACAGTTTACACCAGAGCCCATCCCAGACAAGCTGTGTAGAGATGTATCAGACTACTTCTGCTTCTCTCAGCTCCGGCTCTATTGTAGCCAGCTCTGCCCTCCCTATGCACACACTTCCCTGCCACTCCCCAGTGTACCCAACACATCTCAACTTCATCCTATAGAAAACAACTCTCTGACAGGCTTAAAAAAAATACTTCCTACTACCTCAAACATTTTGAGCTGAAAAACAATGCAAATATATCCTCAGGCATGGGACAAAGAGCCCATCCAAACCAAGCATCGTGAAGAATGAGCATCGCTAGTCCACTTTGTGTGGTGCTAACCCTCAGCGGTGTGAATGTGAGCTGGTTCATGCCTTGGCTGCATGGAGTGGTCCACAGAGCCGCATTCAACACAGCAGGTCTGATGATGAAAGGATAAATGGTTGAGTTTTCACCCTAAGAATGCCAGTGATATTAAAGCTTGATGAACACAGCAGGTCTGATGATGAAACTCAACAAATGGTTGAGATTTTACCCTAAGAATGACAGTGATATTAAAGCTTGATGAAGACAGCAGGTCTGATAATGAAACTCAACAAATGGTTGAGATTTTACCCTAAGAATGACAGTGATATTCAAGCTTGATCCTAGCACGCCTGAGAAAGTGATGATGTTATTAAAAGACAGCATGGACACTGCTTCCCTTGGAAGAGATTGAGTGCCTGGTTGAATAAATAGCAGGTCTTTGCTGCTCCACGTTGAGAACTGACTGACAGCTATGATGCTAAAGCAGCCGAAGTCACTGCCTTCCCTGGTGTGCATGCACAGGACCAGTGTATGGCTGAAGGAAAATCAGGAAATTCAGGTTATCTTCACAGTGTCCTGAGGAGAGGTATCAGGGCTGGGCAGGACTGTGTTTTCAACAGGTCAGCAGGGAGAAAAGAGGAATTTCTTTTTTAATTTTTGGTTACTCCAAGTAAAGGATGCTGGGAAACTCCAGAACATTTCAGGAAAGCGACAGTGGATGTCAAAAGTTGTCGTATAGTACAAGGATACCACTCCATGCAAGGACCCTCATGCACAGTCAGTTGCTCCAAGCCTCCCTACGTGGTGAAAATTACATTTGATCCACTTGGATCTTAAGAGAAATGAACGAATGAATAAATGAATGAACGAGAGAGAAAGAAAGAGGAAGGAAGGAAAAGAGGAAGGAAGAGAGGAAGGAAGAGAGAATGAGGGAGGAGGGGGGAAGGAAAGAACTCTGGTGAATTTTAGAAGTTTCAGTCTAAATTCAGTTCCTGGAAAAAAATTGAGCACAAAGTCAATGCTTCTATTTGTAGCCACCTAGAAGATAACACACAGAGTGTTATCAACGAATACAGGTTTGTTGGGATTAACTATCAAGTGAGTAATTGACTGTACAAACATGAACCAGGAATTACTGGCCAGACTCCCCACAAGCGGGAAGAACCTAAGGATCAGTATCAAAGCACAACAGGCTGTGGCTCAACAACCTATGGGTATTGCGAAAAAAGCAAACCTCACCTGAGACTTCTGGAACAGGGGGTCCTCCCATGTACGAGATGTCTGTGTGGCYGTTGTCTTCTCCCAGGAGTGCTCAGGTCTCTGCTGCACATCAGTGGCTGGGTGTGTGCATCAGCTTTCAAGAACGGTGTTGGCCAACTCTTGGTCTGTGGGAGACTGGCCAGAAGGGAGGGAGTACCAGCTATCTAAGCATAGAAAACAGGACAGATGGAGAGATTGAAAATGTCCTCAATGAGCAAAACTGAAAACTAAGCAAGCAGATGAGAACAGTCTTCAAATGCTAAGATACAGAGCTCATCTGTATTCTTTCCTATGAAGAAAGGCTGAGAGAGTTGGGGTTATTCAGCCTGGAGAAGAGAAGGCTTCGGGGAGACCTTATTGCAGCCTATCAGTACTTAAAGGGGGCTTATAAGAAAGATGGGGACAAACTTTTCAGTAGGGCCTGTTGTGATAGGACAAGGGGTAATGGTTTTAAACTCAGAGTGGGTAGATTCACACTAGATATAAGGAAGAACTTTTTTGTGCTGAGGGTGGTGAAAGACTGGCACGGGTTGCCCAGAGAGGTGGTAGATGCCCCATCCCTGGAAACACTCAAGGTCAGGTTGGACGGGGCTCTGAGCAACCTGATCTAGTTGAAGATGTCCCTGCTCCTTCCAGGGTGGTTGGACTAGATGACCTTTAAAGGTCCCTTCCAACCCAAACTATTCTATGATTCCATGATTCATCTGCTCTCAGTTGGATGCAATGCTCTCCTCCACCACACACAGCTTTGATACTGAATTTAATATGGACCTGACTTAGACTTGGAGTGATGCATATCTTTGAGAAGGCCATGGTCCTCAGTAGCCTGATATTTGTATTTATTCAGGCCTGCTTTTCTGGCCTATSACCTTCACCTTTCATCTGCTGGCCTGGCTGTTGCAAAGAAAAGACTTGCTACCCCTACCCTCATTCACCTTCCCTGTGAGTTGTCACCCACTTGTACCCTCCCTTTCTGTGCCAGGGATGTTCTCTCCTTGTCTGTCATCTCCAGAGGGTATCTTCACACTCTTCCTTGGCATGGGGAAGACAAAGGACCTGTTGCAAGTAGTCCCTGGGTTGTACAGTCTAAGCAGAGGAGTACCTCAGAGCTGCACAAACTTTTGCTGTCCAACGCACACTCCCTGGGATGAAAGATATTCCTGTGTGTCTTCAGCGGTAAAGCGTATTTTCTGTGTGTTCAGCTGAGCTATTTTGCACCCACCTCCATTCCTAGAGACGATGCTGAGCAATGGTCCTGTGGGCCAACCTTGCCCAGATAGCTAGTGCAAATGCAAAGAGGGGGTCAAGGATTTTGCTGAGTGGTGGAGGGTGACAATTGACTGCAACCACCTCCTAGGAGTGCTTGATGATCTCTGCTGAGCATACAAGGTATCTAAATGCATTTTCCAGATAGAGAAGTTGGCACGAGGTAGATCCCACCCACGATAGCAGCAGCATCATATCCCTGCAGCATCATTTCCCTGCTCGGCTGTGTGACTATCTGGGTTATTCAACCTCGCAGGGAACCTGGGAGCCTGGTTCTGCCATCCAGGGACAGAGCATCCTGCTGCTTGCACATCTGGCTTTGTCAAGACCAGGAGGAGGTCTCACACCAACCAAAAAATTAACTGGATTGTGAACACACACACAAACATTGCAACCAAATTTCATTAAGACTTCCCGTCTCTTGGGACAAACATGGGAGAAAAACTGGAAAAAACTTCCACTTTTGCAGGATGCTGCTTTCAGCAGCGGGAAAAGGTTTCTTACATCTCGTGCTGCATTAGCAGCATGGGATCATACCCGTTTTCCCAGCTAAGCCTGGGCACTGATGGCCTATTCCTGCAGCTGCCTAAAGGCAGTCCTGGAAGGCAGCCCTATCTTCCCCCATCCCTGCCACTGATGGTCCAGAACTGGCTGTCCTGAGACGACTTGTTAGCTCAGCAGATTCCCGAAACAGCCCAGTTTCACAATCCCGCAGCTTACGTGATGCTCATGGCACAAGAGTCGCTTCCTGGCAGAGGCTTGGCTTTTCATACTTGCTGAGTACCTGCCACGGGGCACGGAGGGAGGTTTTTGGGGTGGAGGGGAGGAGCCGTGACAAGGGGGACTTCTCAAATAGCCAGTCCCTTGAGTGCATGTCCTGCCTTCTCCCTACCCTGCTCTCCCGTGGAGACAACAAGTGCACAGTATCCTTGCTACCAACATGAGGCTTGTCTTCCTGGCATGTCTCTGGGGTAAGTGAGGTGGGATTTTTTTCCTCTTTGCTTTTGGCTTGGCATCTCTTTGCCAATGGTTCTCCTCTTCCACTATTGCTTCTTCTACAGCCCATAGCAGAAAGCAACTGGGACATTGCGAGGAACTGAAATGCAGTCAGTGGTATTTGATCCATATCTGATAGCTGAGTGTGGACACTCGGATCCCCTCAGATGTCACTAGACAGCTACAGGTGGACAGCTGGATGCTGCCCCACCTTGGCACCAATAACTAGACACCTTGAGAAGTGTCCCCTTTGGGAATGGAATCCCAGCCCTCTTGAGCAGAGACAGCAGCACACACGGTGGGATTCCCTGTCCCTGTTTCTCCACTGTGGGTCCGTAGCCTGTGTGGGTTAATAGAATCATAGAATGGTTGGAAGGGACCTTTAAAGGTCATCTAGTCCAACCACCCTGGAAGGAGCAGGGACATCTTCAACTAGATCAGGTTGCTCAGAGCCCCGTCCAACCTGACCTTGAGTGTTTCCAGGGATGGGGCATCTACCACCTCTCTGGGCAACCTGTGCCAGTGTTTCACCATCCTCATCATAAAAAATTTCTTCCTTATATCTTCCTTCGTTCCCGTGCATCAGGGATAAGACCAGACCTGGTGGCAATGGGCAGAGGCACTGAGCATGCTCGGTGGCTATGGTACCTGAGTAGGCACTTCAGGCTCCCAAGATGATATGTTATCTGAATGCAACTGGAATTTACAGAGAAGGGGGATAACCATTAGGCAACTCAGCCCATAAACCTTAGAAGTAGCTAAAAAAAAAAAAAAAAAGGCAGATGGAAAAAAGTCTTACCTGGGCAATAATGCTAATGCTTGTCCTGGTGTCAGCAGTTCTGCCCTTGCCCGAAGCTGTTGGTCAATGCTTGGGATCTTGCCAGACTGCTGCATTTAGGAGCAGAAATCATTGTTTGCATTGAGCTCTTCTTTGCTGTTGACCTTCTACAGTGGGCACAAAGTCCCCTTCTCCTGAGTTTCCAGGAAAAACAGATCCTGGCAAGTTTTTCCTCAGGCTTTCCCTCCCAGGGTTTGCCTTGACCTCTAATTAATCCTCAGGGAAATCTTCTGAATGGGAATAGCCTCTTTGCACAAGTCTCCAGATGCATTCCACTTCGAAGATGCTTCTTTGCACAACCCCATTAGCAGGCCCATAGCTGTTCCCGTGGCATTTCTTTGCTGCCATTAATGTCTGCAGGACTGACAGCAGTCTTGGGGTTAATTTTGTCTGGTGTCTGCCTGAAGTTCAGAAATGGCAACGCTTCTTCGTGGTCTGGCCCTGACCAAAAGGAAAAAGTAAAAATGCCATGCTGCTTGCAACTCATCACATTTTCAGGAGTTTCATTCAGCGGTGTACCTCTTGCCCAGCTGTTGATAAGAGCTGGGTGTCACATCCAGAGTCTCCAGGCAGAGACAAGCACCTCCAGCCCCAATTCRACCATCTGCTCTGGACACCAGCCCTAGGATGAGATTGGTATGCATCAGCCATGACTCAACTCTTTCCACTGGCTGTCACAGGAGCCTAGATAATCTAATCTAGTCTAGTCTAGTCTAGTCTAATCTAACCTAATCATCTAATCTAACCTGTCTGGACACTGACTTTCAGGTGACTGATCTGGACAAGAGGAATCCCAACTGCTCTGTTATGGTATTTTCACATTATCTGCCCAAACCAATTTTTATTTTTTTTTCCAGTAGACTTTTTTTTTTTTAAATAGGTTTTCTCTCCTTATCTGATCTCTTTATCAAGAAAGTCCCATGGACATGCACTAGGATAGGCAAAGCCCATTGACACCTGGGTTTGGGAGRCGGAGAGCAATGATGAGCTCTAACAGAGCTCACAGAGTCTTGTCTCTTGCCCGGTGTTTTGCTGTCCTGAATCTCCGCACTCTGCAGAGCTCATGAGACTCAGACTAACATCCTGTATTTCTTCTATTTCAGCTTCCATTGCAGGAGTCCTACTGGCAGGTCAGTATTTGTAGTAGAGAGTGGAGCATGAGTCAGCACACACAGCTATTATAAAATGTCATGCAGAATGATGCTATGTCTGATCTGGAGATTTAAATGTGCTGCTTGGGGCCAAGAGACCTTGGTCTGAAAACTGTTTCTGTGGCCAACGATCTTGTCTCTGTAAACCACATTCTCCTGATTAGCCAATGGAGAACACCTGACTCTACCTCCTGTATGCTCTGTGAGGTGCAGCTGGTACCTGCTGGAGATCTCTGGGTGAAAGGAGCAGTACGTATCCAAAACATAGACAAAACAGCTGCTCATTTTAACAAAGTTAAACCAGAAGTCAGTATATCCTCGGTACGGGGGACTGATCTCCACAAGATGGAGGAATGCCTGGTGTCCCCTTGGCTCCATGAGCCAGTGTGGAGGTGCTTCAGAGTTTCAGACCCTGACACTTTTCAGTCCCTGAATTTCTCCCACTACAGCACCCCAGATCCGTGAAAAGGAACAATGGTATCCGGAGAGACTTGGTTCTTGATATCAGGGTGGCAAACAGTGTTGTGATTGGAGGTTTGGCAACTGGAGCCAGGTTTTGAGAGGGATTGTGTGTCCTGGTGGGTTCAACAGCAGGAACAGGACCGAGTAGGTCCTTTCCACTCCCAAGTGCTGACTGTCTGTAGGTCCACAACAGCACCCAGCAATCAGTGCCAATAGCTGAGCAAACCCAACCCTTCCCTTGGGGAATGGGTAGAAATGTCGCAATTCTCTCCTCCCTGCTTCCAGTCCTTGTAGCAGCGTTTGCTGGGAGATACTGGCCTTAACTATGGGGAAACTTACCCAGAACCTGAATGCTGGGGTTGGTTTTGGGGGACTACACCTCTCCCTTTACAGCTGAAAATAAACCTGTGATTTGTATCTCAAAACAGACTTATGGTCCCACAAACACCTGCGGCTTTTGACCATTCCCAGCTCAAAACCTGGTTCCCAACCACCAAAGATTTGGGATGCTAGGGTACCCTGGGCTTTTCTTCCTCCTGGTTTGGCAATAAAGACAGCCTCACTGGGGAGGAAGAGCCCTCTTTTCCATTCCCTGCCTTCACCCTGGGGTGTCTGCTCTCTCCAGAAGATGTAGACACAAGCAAACTTGAGATCCGCCTGGTGGATGGTACCAATCAGTGCTCTGGGAGAGTCGAGGTGCTTCACAAGGATGTCTGGGGGACCGTTTGTGATGACCAGTGGGATTTACGGGAGGCGAAGGTTGTGTGCAGGCAGCTGGGCTGTGGGACGGCGCTATCAGCCCCTCGGGAATCTAAATACGGGGAAGGGAAAGGCCAAATCTGGCTGAGCAACGTGAACTGCAAAGGGACAGAAGCGTCCCTCGCYGAATGTGAGGCCAAGCCGTGGGGAGACAACATCTGCAACCACGTGGAAGATGCCAGTGTGGAGTGCTCAGGTAACCCCCAGGTGTTTTCTACTTCTACCCTTCTGCCTCAAATAAGCCAGGGTGCAATTTCTGACCCATCCAGTTAGGAGGTCAGGGTTGCAGAATGACTTTGTTTAGCACCGGCTTCCTACCTGACTTGAGCCAGAGAAGCTGCATCACAACTCCTGGACCTGGAACAACCTGCAGAGCTGGGAGAGGACACAGATAGTCCCCTCCCTCCTCTGATATCCCCATAATATCCATGCTGATATTATTTTCCCTTCAACTTTTCTTCTCAAGCCAGAAGTTAGGAAGGGAGCCTTTGACAGGCATTTGGGATGAGCAGAGATGGTTTTGGTGCATCATGGGAGATTCTGCTTTCTCCAGGTGATCAGGGGCACAGAGACTTGTCCCAAAACTTCTCCCTCATTTGTTTTTGGCAGGAACAGAAATACCTGAGCCAGGGCCAGTCCGGCTGGTGGGAGGCCCGAACCGATGTGCTGGGAGGGTTGAGGTGCTTCATGAAGAACAGTGGGGCAGCGTGTGCCATGACAACTGGGATCTAAATGATGCCCAAGTCGTGTGCAAGCAACTGGGCTGTGGGGATGCGGTGCTGGCCCCCATTGGAGCCAAATTTGGACGAGGATTTGACACCATCTGGCTGGATGATGTGAACTGCACAGGGGTGGAAGCTGCTCTCTCTGAGTGCCCGGCGAGGCCGTGGGGGGACCACAATTGTTACCACGGGGAAGATGCCAGTGCAATTTGTTCAGGTAATTCTTCCATTCTCCCACTTTTGCCAGCCATGCATTAGGGTGTCCTCACAGTCCATGTGGGCACGGCCTGGGACAGGAACAAGGGCTTCCTATGGAGCACTCTCCTACTGAGTTGGTGCTAACCTAATAGTCCTGCTGGTGGCCTGGGGTCCTTACACCATGGAAGAAGGCTTCAGTCTGGGAGGTTCTCTCCTCTCTGCTCGCTGGGGTGCTCTGTGGCCATTTTTCTTCAGCTCAGGCTTGAGGTTAAGACTGCCATTGTTCTTCTTGCTTGGGCAGTTGCATGTTATGTGTGGAGAAGGCTATGGAGGAGAGGCTGCTGTGYGCAGGGCAGGGTGGGGATACTTGGGGAAGAGGGGGGACACACACCAATGCACAGCCTGAGCATGCCCTCTCTGGATGTGTCTGCAGACTCGGGGATCACCGTCTCCACTTCAGTCCGCCTGGTGGGTGGCCCCAACCGCTGCTCTGGGAGAGTTGAGGTGCTTCACAAGAACRTCTGGGGGACCGTCTGTGATGACCGGTGGGATTTACGGGAGGCAAAGGTTGTGTGCAGGCAGCTGGGCTGTGGGACAGTGCTATCAGCCCCTCGGGAGTCTAAATACGGGGAAGGGAAGGGCCAGATCTGGCTGAGTGACGTGAACTGCACAGGGACAGAAGCGTCCCTCACTGAATGCGAGGCAAAGCCGTGGGGAGACAACATCTGCAACCACGTGGAAGATGCCAGTGTGGAGTGCTCAGGTAACCCCCATTCTGTCCCCCATCCGGCACGTACTGGGCAGTAGGATGGGCAGATCCCCCCCGACACATGTCCCCTGTCTGAATCAGGGCGGGTCCCGAGCCCCAGTGCATCTATGTGGATGTCTGCTGGTGGGAACAAGAGAGGGACGCAGCTGATGAACTCATCCCATCACTGGGTGCAGTGCTTGCCCAATGACCCAGGGGGGACACGTGGATGTAGCTGACCCAGGGGCAGCATTAAATCCTCTCCTGCCTGAGAGTGCTCTGGTCCCTTGTCCCACCTCTGGGCTGCAGGGGGACTGCAGCCAGCCTACCATCAGCAGACTCCTTGAAGCAGACACACAGTAGAGCCTGCAGCCATCCATGAAGACCAGAAAAGCTTCCTCCTCCCCTTTTCCCACAGCCCCTCTCCCTGGCTTTTCTGTCTTCCTTCCCACCCCAGAGAAGCCCTGAACCTCTGCTGGGCAGGCAAGCTTTCCACAGGCGRTGGGGCATGTAGGATGCTCCCTTAACATTTATTTTCTGGGCATTGGTGCAGAGGTGGACATTCCTGAGGAGGGGCCGGTCCGGCTCGTGGATGGCCCGAACAAGTGTGCTGGGAGAGTCGAGGTGCTCCACGAGAACCGGTGGGGCAGTGTGTGTGACGACCACTGGGACATGAAGGATGCCAAGGTGGTGTGCAAGCAGGTGGGCTGCGGGTCACCACTGTCAGCTCTGGGAGGTGCCCGCTATGGGCGAGGGTCGGACATCATCTGGCTGGACGATGTCGAATGCAACGGGACAGAAGAGAGCATCTCTGACTGTCAGGCCAGGCCATGGGGTGAACACAACTGCTATCACGGAGAGGATGCTGATGTTGTTTGTGCAGGTAACTACCCATCACCGTGGCATCTGAAGTGATGTGGGGACAGGGTCAAACACTTCTAGCAGAGCCAGCAGGCTGGACTGCAGGGTACAGAAGGGGAATCACAGGGCAGGAGGGCTCCCCCCAGCTCAGGGTAATGCTGATGGAGGCAGGGAAATGGATACAGCAGGGAGCTGTAAGGAATATAGAGCATCTGGTTAGGATGGATGTGGTGGGACCAGCTGGTGGGAGAGGGGCATCAGCAGAGCAGAGGCAAACACACCAGTGACAGTCTGACTATGGGATGGATCCTGCTGGGGAGATGCTGACTTTTGTATAGGGCAAGGCTCCTAAAGGGCAGAAAGAGGGAAGGTAGGGCAGTTTCTAGGGCAGGAGGTAACGACAAGCATCCATGGGAGGCAAGGGGAGGACAGCTGGAATGGTATCTGGGGCGAGATGCCTCTGTATTGGTACATCATCAATACTTAATAAATGTCTGAGTTGGACTCTCTGAAGCTCTTGGGAGCTGAGTTCCTGACTCCTCATGCCCTGTTTCTTGGGACAGAAGCTTGGACAGGCCCTGCATSGGTGAAGGGAGGAATCCCTGGGGGTCTTTGGCTGGTTTCATTATGGAGGAGCTGTAGTGTCTTGGATTTCACCTGGGTGCTGCACAGGCTCATGCTGTCAGGACCATGTGCTGCAGTCCTCTGGATCAAGCAGTGCATTGTGCATCAGGGTCAGAGTCTGCTCTTCATGCAGTCCTGTCCTCGCTCCCACCTGTCCAAAGCTCAGGTGTTGGGTTCCCGACAGCCCCAAAAAATATGGGTATAACCCAACCCACAGACCTTCTTTGGGAGCAGAGTCCTTGTCACTTCTGGCAGGCAGTTCTGGTGTCAGAGAGTTCCTGGGAGCAGATTTTGCTTTACCTTGTTCCCTTTCTCTGCAGTTAACAAGAACCTGGAGGAGCCAGAAGCACCATAAGTGCCAGACTGGCCCCACTGGACTGTGCTCATCTTGCCACAGGAAGATGGGCCAGCAAGATTCAGCTGAGAAGGCGAAGGCCAGGRATGTTGCAGAACCATCAGTGTGCCATAACAGGATCCAGGGCTTGGCAAAACCATTCCCTTTCATCCTTTGAAGGATCTACAAACTTGGTTATAACTGCACTGATGGAAAACCCAGCTCAAGACATTATTCCCACTGAAAAGCAAACATCACAAAGTATCAATAAAGTTCCCYTAAAACTGAACATCTGGCTGTCTCGTAAATTGCTTGTGGACTTCTGCTGCCTGAACACATATCTGGCAACAAGCTGTTGGTCCAACATGATGAATATTTATGTGATGAATGAATACGATGAATATTTATACCAATGGTATGGCAGCATACCATTTCTCAGGTCTGCAGAGAAACATTTGCCTCTACTGGCATTCAGACCAGTAACAAGGGCAGCCATAAGAGCCTCGGGGTGTGAACATTGCACAACACAAGCTTATCCCTGAAGGTTTGTCTGTCCTTCCTTAAAAGGGACCAAGGAGAACTGTCCCCGACAGTTCCCATAGGGAACAATTCACCCCTTTTCCTCCTTCACTCTTCCCACAGACTAAAGCTGGCACTTTACAGGTGGACAATTTCCCATTTCAGGGATGTCCAATCAAGACTTAGCCTCCAACACAGAATTTTTTTGTGATTTGCTGCTTTCCAAAAAGCAATGATGTGCTTTGTGCCTGTCAGCACAACACAAATGCTTTAATCCCAACGAAGCAAAGAGCAAAGGTCTTTAGTTCAGTATTGACATTGGGCGTCTCCAAGTTAGTTGRCCAACTCAAGCTAGTTTTATGGGAAGGACAGATGACTGGGTCCTCTCCCCCAGCTCCCCCCAGACCAGTACACCCCATTCCAAAGCAGGTCTAAAGCAGCTCATATCATTATGCTTTTGGGAGGTGTCCTAGTTCAGTGTGGCTCTGGAGAGGGAAGAAATGAGGTGAAGCTGGTGATGATCTGACCATGATACAGAGCATCACACAGACTCACAGGAACAGGAAGTTCAGCTACATGTCTACATTTTTTTTTAACAGAAGGTGAGAAGAGGCACAGAAATCGTTTATGGCTTGGAGGGAACTTCTCAGAGGGCCACGAGGTTCAGTCTATCTTACTTATGAGAGGGCAAGTTATGTGAGGACTTCACTGCAGTAACTGAACACTTCTCGGGGGGAGGGTACTGGCTACTCAAGGCTGTCCAAGTCCATACAGCGAGAGCCAAATGTTTATATCATATATCCCTACTATCAGCACAAGACAGCTTTTATGGATTAGAGGCAATATCAGCAGGAGAGGGTGAACTAGCATGGGAACTGTATAACCTATTGGGCAGGGAAGGCATGCTGATGTGAGGTGTTGCAAGGATTCAAGTTGACTTCAAGTGCCCAACAATGTTCTCCAAATATTCCCTCCACACCTGAGAGAAGATGCCTGGAAACTTGTCTTGTGGCAGGAATTGTGGCCAGTGGGATCATGTGCAGGCATCCACAGAGGTACCCAAATTAGACACAACATCACCCAAAGCTCCTTCTACATCCAGGGGAGTGAGAGGCATCTGAGGAGATTCAGAGGATAGCTAGGCTGTCTTGCCCTGTGTGAGTGCCTCTCTCCACTAACTGAACAGGTTCCCAGGGCAAAGATGCCCCTGATTTGGGCACATCAGTTGGGTCCTTGCACTTGAGTGTGATAGATCTGAGTCTCAGTTGTTTGCTTCTGTACTGCATGCTCTTTGGACTTCAGAAATCACTTTTGTTTGGGTTAAATGAATGTTGTACTCATGTTGGCTGGCAATACCATCTCTCCTCCACTCTGGAACATCTGTGAGGTTTAGATCCCACCTGGAAGGAAATGTATGCAATCCAGACCTGTAAAAGCAGCTTGCTTTAGCCTGACAAGCCACTGAAAGTKACTAGTGTGCATATAATATTTAGTGATATTTAAAAAATGCAAAYAGGAAAAATGTGCTGCCACATGGAGAGATGGGCATCATCCCTCAAAACACCAAGCTCCAACTCCTCGCCTCCAATATCACCCCGTGGTGCTTGTCTAAGACAAGAAGGTTAGACTGGGAAAGGACAAAGAGCCACCAGCCTCAACATCCAGCCTAGAAGCTTAGTATCGACTAATGCCTAGTAGGATGGGACATGGATGAAGGTTACCTGAGCATATGATGCCTGCATCTTCTCCGTGATTACAGTTATGGACTCCCCAGGGTCTCACCACACACTCGGAGAGGGACGATTCTCTACTGGAGCATTTCACATCATCTAACCAGATACGGCCAAAACCTTGCCCAAAATAAGCTGAACCTGGGGCTGACATGGCCGTCCCGCAGCCCAGCTGCTGGCACACCACTGCAGCATCGCTCAGGTCCCAGCTGTCATCGCAGATCATCCCCCACTGCTGGCTATGAAGCACCTCAACTCTCCCGGCACAACGAGTGGGGCCATTCACCAGCCGGAGAGGAAGCACTTCTGGAGTACCTGCACAAAAAGCAACCAAAAAAGATAAATGCACACAAATACACTGCACCTGAACCCTGCTGACACATTGTAGGGGACGAGTGCCAAGCAGGGTGTCCCATGGATGAAAAACAAATGGCTAAAGAGGACATTTTGGGTGTCCATTCAGGGTTACCCCAAAGTCTCTGTGGCTCTGCACTGCCCGCAGACTGGCAGAAATGTTCCAGTTAGGACTGGGAGTGSTATTTCAGTCTCCCAGCCAATAAGACATGCTAATGCAACCCTTCCAAGCATGCACATTTCAGATGGTTTGTTTGAATCGCTGCCAATGCTACGGTGACACGGGACCCTGTGCCTGCTCTGTATAAATAGCAATGTGCTGGGCTGAGCTTTGGAATAAAAATCAAATGTTATCTACAGACAAAACCTGTACAAAGGGAGCAATTCAGGAGCCTCCAATTAGGTGTCTTTTCCCATTTGAGATGCGTTGGGGCATCCTCGCCATCCTCCAGCTGTCATGTTGGAAGAGTGTGGGTCTCGTAGCTCCAGGGTCATATCAGCCAGCCCCATGTAGATGTCTGCACACTGTTAGGTGTCTTATATAGAGTTAGGTACCTACGTCCAGGAACATGATGCATGCCCAAATAAACTGGGTCATGTATATGAAGCTTCATAATGTCCATCAGTGAACAGACTGGCCAATGCCCATATTGCTGAAACTTTCTTTTGGCCTTACACATTTTACTCCAGTTACTGCAATATTCACCATATGTGTTCTGGATAATTTGCTAGGAGAAAGCAGATTATGGTAATGTATATTAATAGACACTTACTCTTCCTTGAAAACTCTCATTGCTGGTAAAGCTGGCTGAATTGGACAATAAATGGTCTTAAAAAGCATCAGCTAAGCCTTTCCTGCACTGAAGCACTGTGCCAAATAAAATTAGTCAAAAGGGGAGGTGAAAATTAGATTTTTAACAAAGGGTCTGTCCTGTCCATAGCTGAGAACCTAGCACTGGGTGACAGTATTTCAACCAGCTCAGCTGCAGGCATGTATTTTGCTATGTTCATGGTAGGGGAGATGACTCCTCTTGAAAGAGCATTGAGTTCTCCTGAAGTTTCCCAAAGCTCTTCATGGAAGGAAGGAGGGACTCCGGGAAAGCTCTGCTAGCTTCTCACTCTGACATCCCAGAAATGTAGAAAAGAATGGCTAAAAGTTGAGAAAACAGGATGCCTGCTTTTAAAGRAAATATTGGGATTGTTTAGGATTGCCCTGAAAGACTATTATACTAGGTTTTCGAGCCTGGATAAAGACCTGCTGGTCTGACCTCATAGCTGACCTCACTTTGAGCAGGAGACTGGTGTGGAGACCTCCTGTGGTCCCTTCAACCTGAATCATCCTACGAGCCTCCCAATTGCTTTAACAAAGCAAGAGGTTTCTTCAGGACTGCAGACTGCAAGAGACACAGGAGAGAAAACTGACAAAGCACTTAGATACAAGTGCTGTAAAGACACATTGAGTGGTTTCAGGTTTCTAMAGTTCTCTATGAATCCTGAAATGGAACATTTCATTGCTTCTCATGACAGAGTGAAACGGACTTCCCAATCAGCCAGAGACCAAGACTTGCTGATAACACTGCTTAGGTTTACATGTGATCTTCATATAAAAGTGTAGTCTTGGAGGTGACTCTGTCTATATGACACCACAAGCCTGTACTTCAGGAGGAATGGGATATTTCTGGGACCTGTCCAGCCCTGGAAAAGTCTTGGAGCCTTCAGGAGCTGAGGTATGGGATACAAACCTTGATACAGCTATCAGCCTGGGCCTTGCAGATGGTAACTCCATAATTCTGGATCAGATTCCAGTGGTGACTGCTGACCATGGCCAGGGCCATGAGCATTGCATAAATTACACAAGACTGGGTTTATGATTAATAGCACACACTAGGAGCAGCGTGAGCTCAGAGAAGACCTTCCACCGTGGGTGAAAATCTTTCGTCCATGTTTCTCAACACCATTGAGACTGAGACACAGAGAGGGGTTACCTGAGAACACCACACCAGCATCTTCTCCATGCTTGCAGTTATGGGACCCCCAAGGCTGGACCTTACACTCAGAGAGGGCAGCTTCGTTCTCTGAGCAATTCACATTGTCCAGCCAGATGGGGTCAGGCCCTTGCCCAAAATGAGCTGAACCCGGGGCTGACAGCGCTGCCCCACAGCCCAGCTGCCTGCACACGACGCTGGCTTCAGCTGTATCCCAGCCATCATCACACACGGTTCCCCACTGCTGCTCATGAAACACCTCGACTCTGCCGGCGCAACGATTCGGACCGTTCATGAGCCGGACGGGAGCTGGTTCCGCAAAACCTGGACCAAAACACAATTGCAAAGTGTTCAAGGAGCTTTGCATGCCTCAGAGCTCTGTGGAGGGGGCAAAAAACCCTCCTCGCAGGGGTCTTGTGCCAAAAAAAGCTGTGGAGATGGATGTTGATCACCAGAGCATGTAAGCTTTGCTACCTAGATGAGCCAATTTGTACCTGCAGCAGATTACTACTGGAGAGAGCTTCAAGGAGCTGAACTCTTGACTCAGGGCCCCAGGGTAAGCTGCAGATGCTGCCAGTGCCATCACTGGCTACACAATACTCCTATTTTCTGCAGAGGTCAAGGATGGCCAGGGCAGCCTGTCCCCCTTGTTTTTCCTCCCCAAATCACCTTCCCAGGAATACTCCCCAGCCACTGTGGCACATGTCTCTCTGTCACGATGCTGTGCCGCTGTGATTTAGAGTGGAGGGTGCCCTTTACCTCGTTACTCAACACAACCCTCCTGTACATCACCTGCTGACAACACCCCACAGCACCTGGGCTTGCCTTCTCCCCGCTTGGCCCATACTGCAGATGGGATTTTAGCTGCCTAAATACACATGCCCATTTTGAGAGCCAATTTATTCTGCCTGGTTTCCAGCTGCTGCTCCAGAGGAGCACCGGGTCCTTCCTCATATTCCCCAGCACTGTGCAGGTGTCTTGGATCCCCGAAGAAATCTAAACCAGGACTGGATTCACTCCTTCTGTATCTCATCTAAAAGCAACATCATGGTAAAACGTGTCCCCCAGGGCCACAGACAACTCTTCCAGAAACATAGCCCCCATTGCACCCCACATTACATGGCATAACAGTACCTGAGCAGACCACACCAGCATCTTCTCCGTGGTTACAGTTGTGGTCTCCCCAATACTGTGCCTGGCAACCAGAGAGGGCAGTTTCAGCCCCTGCACACTTCACATCATCCAGACAAATTTGGCCGGTTCCTTGTCCAAACCGAGCAGAGCCAGGGGCTGAGATCACTGTCCCACAGCCCAGCTGCCTGCACACCACTTGAGCATCTGTTAAATCCCAGCTGTCGTCACAGACAGTTCCCTACTGCTGCTCATGAAACACCTCGACTCTCCCAGAGCAGAAATTCAAACTGCTCACCAGTCGGATTGGGGCTGGTTCTGGAACATCTGAACCAAAAAGGTAAGACCAGGTAAGTTTTATTCTGGCAAACACATTCCTGCTAGCCACGTCAGCAAACGCAGCACGTACCTGTTGGCTTAGTACGACCGACAAGGACAAGCAGCATGGAGAAAGAAAGTTCAACATGGTTGTTTTCTCTCCTCTTGTCCCAAAAGTCAAGGAAAGGTGCTGTCCAAAACTAAGGACTTCTTTCCCCCTCTGTCTTTGACTAGAAAGATACCTGTGCCCTTTACTGACCAAGGGAAAGGACTTTAGCAAGAAAGAATGCTTTAGGAGAACAGTGAGAAAACTGGGGTATGATTCATCTCAGCTAGACTTGGAGCCCTTAAGCATAAACTTCAACGGGCTGACTGGCTTTCCTGAGCGTTGGTACCTGGTGCCATCTGAGATGCCCAGGGAATCCCAGACATCCCAATGGGGTTGGCAGGCTTGATGCAGGACCCAAGGGAGATTGGTGCCCTTCTGGATCTGCAATTAGAGACTGGGTGGCATATAGTGGGACATCTCAGATGACACTGGACACCTATGTTTAGGCAACTGAACCTCACTGTCACAACTCTGCTGAGGACCCTCGGTACCCTTTATAGTCAATGGAAGGAAATGAGCACTGTTGGGTTGCAACTACTTTAATCTGCTTTGGGCATCTGCATCAGGATGGGCCAAATCCTGCCATTGACTGCACTGACTCAGTCCTCACTGGCTGCAAAGGGACAGCAGGATGTTTAATTCAGAGACAGGCATCTGTGTTTAATCAGTGAATCCACAGGGTGTTTTCAAGATGTGGGCACGTAACCAGAGGAAAGCAGTTTATCTCCTGCAAGGGCCAGGCAGAAATTCACCACTTCTGGGAGGCTGTGACAGATACACTTGACTTCTAGCCGTACTTTAGTTCAGGCTGACTAAGGAACAACAGGCCTCACGTCCTTGCGGTGAACTTGCGAGCTGGAAGGCCCCTGGCTCACGTACAATGGAGTGAAGGTGCCTTGAAAAAATATTTCAAAAGGTGGTTTTGAAACCCAAAAAAATGCAAGATAACCAAAGTACAGAACAGGATACCAGAGCTAAAACGCAGACGTCTATCTTGTCTACAGCATTGACTAGCAGCCAACTACTTCACTCTATAAACACTACCATCAGGACGGGCCCAATTTGAGCTCTCCCTGAATTGCAGCTGGACTGCATGCCAGGTGACTCTCCCCTGGAGCAGGGACGCCTCTCAAGGGTTGAGATTCCTTTCCTGAGACTAAGAGACTCTTCCTTACCCAAGGCGGAGAGATCCCTTACCTGCGACAGATCCTCAGTAACTGACTGATAGCATGCTGAATTAATACTAATGAAGCATTATTAATCCATGTAGCTACTCAATATTATTATAAACATTGTATGGATAATTGCATTAGACATAAACTGTTGTCCAAGTCTGAGACTTAAGATTGGATGCAGCTGCACCTAGGCTCCTTAAGGAGTTTGGTTTGGAGAAAGCAAGGGGGTCCACTCTGAACCTCATGACTCAACAGGAGGGTCCTCCTTACTCTTTGTGTCTCCGGTCTCTGTGTGAATCATTCTAACTCTATTCTAACTCGATTTTCCTTTGTATGTTTCTTTCATGCAGTAATTAATAAGGTGAACCTTGCCATCAAACTTACTGATCCTTGTCAAATCACTGTTAAACTTTGTTAAATTCCATCAAACTTACTGAACCTTGTCAAATCACTGTYAAACTTTGTTAAATGCCATCAAACTTATTGAACTCTATCAAATTATTATTTTACCTCGATAAAACATATTGCTGCTTCTCTCTTTTGAGTGAGGTGCATTCCACTCATCCGTAACAGAGGTAAAATGATCATATAGAGGATGAAGAAGAATGAATGAAGTGACAAATCTTCACAAAGGGATTTAAGGGGTATAAAGGATTGAGAGTGACACTCTACAGTGTCATGCTGTTCTGAGAAAGGCACGGACGTGTATAAATGGGAGTGCTGATTACAAGTTATGCAAACCAAGCCTTCAGAACTACTGAGCACTGGCAAAGCCTCAGCTGGCATAACAGACTAAAAGAAATATGCCCAACAGTTAAGGCGAGAAGAAAGACAGGAACAAGAAGCAGCTTACAAATGTGTCTCAAGAAGGAAAAGGGAAGAGGCTGAGGAAACGGAAAAGGGACATAACAGTACGGTAGATGCAAAGAATAAATGGTAGTAATACGCACTGCAAAGAGACAAGAGTCTGTAGAATAAATTCCAGGTCATGATAGTGAGCTCAGGGTTTCCTTCTAGTGGCAACAAAGCGCAGTGCTGCAACACTTTGAGGGAATTTGTCTGAACTGTGGAGGTTTCAGAGAAGACACTGGAAAAACATTGGTGAAAAAAGGTCTCATGAAGGTGGTTCTACCAAGTGAGGGAAGAGGAGAGGTAGATTAAGTGGGTTTCTGCAAGTTTTTTTAATATTCTTGTCTGGAAGAGAAAAGAGAGAGAAAAATTGAGAGTGTATCTTGATTTTTCAAGTGTGATATGTTCTTTCGGGTTGTCACTGGTGGCAGTAGAAGAGTCCAAGTGACTCTACACTCTCTGTAACAGGGTGAATCACACCAGTCCTGCAATGCCACCAGGTTTACTGGTAACTCACGTGGGAAAGAGTCCCAAATTTAAATTCTTCTGCACAGCCAGCAGCAGGCTGGACTGCAGCATCACAGTGTCATGATTAGCCTTTGAATGGGAAGGAGAGGGGAACACAGATGATTTACCCACATCCCTGTCTGAAGCACTTTCTCTGTACAGTACTATGGTTTTAGAGTCATAAGATGGGAAGAGGGTACCCTATGGCATTTCCAACATCCCTCCACATACCCCAAAAGTAGAGCCGCTGGTGGCACAGATGAGACTTACCCAAGCACACAACACCAGCATCTTCTCCATGCCTACAGTTATGGAGTCCCCATAGAGTGGGCTCACATTTGGAGTGGGCGGTTTCAGTCCCTGTGCAGTTCACATCATCCAACCAGATAGGGCCAGATCCTTCTCCAAAATATGCAGAGATCGGAGTGGATAGTGCTCTCCCACAGCCCAGCTGTCGGCAAACAACTTCAGCATTGCTTATATCCCAGCTGTCATCACATACCATTCCCCACGGCTGGCCATAAAAAACTTCAACTATCCCACTGCAATGATTTGGTCCATTCATTAACCACAGTGGAGCTATTCTTGGTATATCTGAAGAAAAAAACAAGGACAGGGATATACATTAAGTTGTCATTTGCGTGATTAAAAATAAGATAAAATGTATGTGAGCCTAATGACATCCAGGATGCATTTATCCAGTTGCATAATGTTGGAATATCTTCCCCAGTTCTTGTATTCAGAGATAAGTGGACAGGAGACAGCGTACCATATTCTGCAGAATGTAAGTTAGAAATCCAAGCCAAGGAAAGCTCACAGCTTCTGTTTACAGAAACAGCTACACACACACCAAAAAAAAAAAGAGAGGAATTTGTAACAGGTCTCCACTATGATGAAAGCGAGCTCACAATCCAGATGCAGGACACTTCAAGACAGATCCTGCTGCTGAGGTGGTACATCAATACCCCTCTTGGAAATAGAAAACCTTCCCCATCATACAGACAGACACAGAGAGGGGTTACCTGAGAACACCACACCAGCATCTTCTCCATGCTTGCAGTTATGGGACCCCCAAGGCTGGACCTTACACTCAGAGAGGGCAGCTTCGTTCTCTGAGCAATTCACATTGTCCAGCCAGATGGGGTCAGGCCCTTGCCCAAAATGAGCTGAACCCGGGGCTGACAGCGCTGCCCCACAGCCCAGCTGCCTGCACACGACGCTGGCTTCAGCTGTATCCCAGCCATCATCACACACGGTTCCCCACTGCTGCTCATGAAACACCTCGACTCTGCCGGCGCAACGATTCGAACCATTCATGAGCCGGACGGGAGCTGGTTCTGCAACACCTGGACCAAAACACAATTGCAAATTGTTCAAGGAGCTTTGCATGCCTCAGAGCTCTGTGGAGGGGGCAAAAAACCCTCCTCGCAGGGGTCTGGAAGCCAACAGGGCTTGGGTCCATGATGTGTAAAGTGGCACTAGATGCCTATGGCCTCACAGCTTGATCCCACATTCTTGGCTGGAGCTTTTTCAATAAATCAGTCACCTGCAGAGTGATCATAGATGAGCACCCAGGTTACTTCCCTAACAGCAGAACACCAAAATGGGGAGGAAGAAACAGAACACTGGTGGAAACAGTGCATTTGAGAGTGCTGAGTCCTCACTCATAAGCCTCTACAAGCCTGGCCATCAGGATTGGCCCACAAAGTCGCCAGCACCCTGGTCCCCACGAGAGGTTCAGGGCCACTGGCACCCTTCCTACAAATACAGGCTGTCCCTCGTACCCCACAGTTCATGACATGCATTAGTGGTACCTGAGGACTCCACACCAGCATCCTCTCTGTGGTTACAGTTGTGGTCTCCCCAAGGCCTGGCCTGGCACTCAGTGAGGATGGTTTCAGCCCCTGCACAGTTCACGTCATCCAGCCAAATTTGGCCAGTTCCTTGTCCAAACCGAGCAGAGCCAGGGGCTGAGACTGCTGTCCCACAGCCCAGCTGCTTGCACACCACTTGAGCATCTGTCAAATCCCAGCTGTCATCACAGACGGTTCCCCACTGCTGCTCATGAAACACCTCGACTCTCCCGCAGCAGTTGCTTGAACCGTTCACCAGCCGGACTGGAAGCAGCTCAGCAAATCCTGTGTTGAGAAATAATGAAGACCTCAGTTCTCTGTTGTATTTTGGTCTGTGCTGACAGGGTAGAGCACTGTGCTGCTCACTCCTGGATTGCATCAGTCTGGCATAGACAGACATTGCTYGTTTTTTCATATCAGCTCAGCAGACCCTTGCAGCAATTTCAGTCTCTTAGAGTGGTGGTCTCCAGCTGACCTCTCTTGTTGACTAGTCCCTACAAAAATCAGCCAGCTCTGTTTGAACTTTTGTCTCACCAGAAGATGACAGTTATGCCTGCAGCCTGTTATTGTGGTGGACCAGACTAGGGGGAGTAGCACTGGGCTGGCGAGCTGAGCTGGGAAGGGACAGGGACCTGTGGACTGACACTGGTCCAGGAGCACCGGGTTGCCTTATGGTCTAGGCTGTGTTAAGGAATCTTAGCATCTGGGATCAGAATTTTGGTAAAGCAGAAAGAGTTGATTGAGGACTGCTAATATCAGATGCTGAAGTTTTCTAGCTCTGGTGTTGCTGAACATGAGGTATCTGGTGCTGGGGACTGTGAGACAGGCCAGACAAATCTCATAGGAGGTGCCTATTTCCTTCACAGATGTGAAGTAAACCCACACTGTTAGATTCGCTCTCTACAACTACCTGAAAGGAGGTTGGAGTGAGGTGGGTGTCGGTCTCTTCTCCCAAGCAACTAGCGATAGGATGAGAGGAAATGGCCTCAAGTTGCGCCAAGGGAGGTTTAGATTGGATATTAGGAAAAAATTCTTCACCAAAAGGGTTGTCAAGCATTGGAACAGGCTGCGCAGGGAAGTGGTTGAGTCACCATCCCTGGAGGTATTTAAAAGACCCGTAGATGTGGCGCTTAGGGACATGGTTTAGTGGGCATGGAGGTGTTGGGTTGATGTTTGGACTCGATGATCTTAGAGGTCCTTTCCAACCTTAATGATTCTATGATTCTATGATTTAACATCTTTCACATTTTTCACATCTATGATCTGAGATATATACCTCCTCCTCAGACTACGCAACTGCTGATGGGAACTGCTCAGGACTGGCTGGGCAGAGCAGTGGACTGGAAGACCTACAGGCATCCCTGACAGATGTATTTTTGTCAATCTGTGTGAAGGAAGAGGAACAAGAGAAAAAAGAATGGTAGCATTTGAGACCCAGAGCTGTCAGCCATGGATGGACTGGGCAGTAGCTGACTTAATCAGCAAGAAGATCCCTCCTACTCCACATGCTCTTCTCTGTTGCACTCTAAGTGCAAAATTATTGTGCTGAAGAGTAGCTGAGCTGAGAAAACACCCCAAAATGAGCATTTCTTCTGTCTGCTGTAACAAACTGGCCTCCAGAAGCAATCCATGAAAAAGACTTAAATGAGAAAAGAGAGGTCAGAATTGTCTATAGGTTTAGACACATTATTCTCCAAAGCACTTTTGAAGCACTCTGTGTCACTTTCTTTGGAAGACCTATTTGTGCTGAAGGACCTGGGCCTCAGGATCTGTCTAAAAGGGTCACCCACAAACAGCTTCCCCCATGATATGCCATGAATGATGGGTACCTGTACAAAGCACGCCAGCATCTTCTCCGTGCCCACAGTTATGGCTTCCCCAAGGAGTGGCTCTGCACTGGGACAGAGCAGCTTCTGTCCCTGTGCAGCTGACATCATCAAGCCAAATGGGGCCAGATCCTTGCCCAAAGCAAGCCCCATGGGTAGCCAACAAGGCCTTCCCACAACCCAGCTGCCTGCACACCACTTCTGCCTCGACCAAGTCCCAGTCATCATCACATACAGTTCCCCAGCACTGGCCATAAAACACCTCGACTCTCCCAGAGCAGTGGGTCAATCCATCCACTAATCGAAGTGGGGCAGGTTCTGCAAAGCCTACAGGGAAAAAAAGAAGAAAAAAAAAATCAAGAAAGTATCTGGTGCAGAGTCTGGTGCATCTGTCCTCCACCTGGCAATGAACTTAGCATCTCTCACAGTTTTGCATGGGAAAACATTGCATAAAGAGGCAACACAAGCACTTCCTCCTCCATCACAACATTAGCTGCTCAGCAATGGATTTTACAAACTGAAATATGGTTGGGATGGCAGAAGGCAAGCCCCAGTCTTGTTTAAATATGGATGTCCAGTGCTTTTAAGATACTCTAGCCTCTGTCTGCCATTGCAAGGAGTTTCAGGTCCACTGTGTGTCTTGCTGCCAGACCCTTATAGATGTCCCAGGTCCCTTATCACACACCAGAAGGTGCTAGATACCTAGAGGTGCCAGAATCACTCTCATACTCTCTATCTCTAGCCGCCTCTCAGCCTCATGTTAATGCTGTTTTTACCCACAAGTCAATGAATAAAATGTGGATTTCTCAATATATTAAGACCCTACAAACTTTGCAAAACTCTGTACGTGGCTCCAGAGGAAAGACACTAATTGGCACCTCGTTACAGGAAAGGCAGGTGGAAACCAACTCTTCTTCTTCAAGTGTTGTCCAAGCAATCAGCATATTCATAATTAACTGGCCCACCAGCAAATGCCTAATGGTAAACCAGCTGTGACATATGCTGCCTTTTGCTTGACCAGACAGCTGGTGAACTGGGAAGGAGTGGGTGGCTCTGGGTGTCATGAAAGGAGACTTGGAGGTGTAACCCTGGGGCTCCAGTTACATGGGAGGACCTGATACTAATACACTGGGTGGGACAATGCAGGCGAAGGGAAGAAGCTCACTTAATGCAAGAGTTTTTGGGGAACTTCAGAAGGAGCTACGTCTACTGGCATGAGGGTGAGGTGGCGGGACTGCCAAAGCCACTGCTTTCTGCAGTGAGAGAGCATGCTCTACCAAGGCATCCACTGGCCATGTGCGTGGGGAGCCCTACAAATAATTTCTGCAGCACCACTGTCTTTTACCAGTGGCTCATGTGGTGGTGGTTTTTAATTAAGGAGGAGAGGCAAGAGCACTTTAGGGCTTAACAGAATGAATCACTTTTTATCTTACAGTTCTCTTGTGTGTTGGGGTCAGTGCTGCTCCAAAGGGAACAGGGCCTCCTACAGCACCTCTCCACACCCCACAAAACCCAATCGTGTCATGCAGAGTGGGATTTACCTGAGCACACAACACCAGCATCTTCTCCGTGCACACAGGGGTTCCCCAAGGTTTTGCACTGCATTTGGAGAGGGCAGCTTCGGTTCCTTTGCAGGTCACATCATCAAGTCAAACGGGGTCAAGCCCTCCCCCAAAGTAAGCTGAGGAAGGAGCAGACAGAGCGGTCCTGCAGCCCAGCTGCCGGCATACAACTTCAGCATCAATTATATCCCAGTCATCATCACAGACAGTTCCCCATTGCTGGCCATAAAGCACCTCCACTCTCCCAGCACAGTGACTTGAACTGTTCACTAATTGCAGCTTAACTGTTTTTTTAATTTCTGCATTAAAAAAAGAAAAAAAAACAACAACAAAAGCAGGATCAGGGATTACATGTGGAAAGATTGCCTAGAGATCAAAGGCAAGGAAAAGATCTCCACTAGCACTGCCCAGGACTTGACAAGGTGAAGGCTGATGAGTATCAAGTTCTGTATCTTCCTCTGTGGTTTCAGAGCTCAGAATCAGAGAGATAAATAGCATAGATTGGGAATCCCTTATTAAATAGGACTGTGCAATTCCCCCTGTGATGTTACTCCAGGGGTGGGGACTGGCTACAGATCAAGACACCCACATGTCTCATAGACCTGTTGGTGTCTTCGTGTGAGGTGGGTGTTGAAATTCTAGTTAGTCAATGACATGTGTGGAGCTGCTCAGCTGGCCAAATACTGACATTTGATTCAATTGCCCAAATAAGCATTCAGCAGCACATGTGATGCTATAGGTATTCCCTCAGATTCCTGCTCTGTAGGGTCTCCCTTAGGGCCTGTATCTCATCTGCCAGGTTGTGTCAAATGCCCCAGGACATCTCTAATTGCACTTGGCAACTCTGTGTAGGGAACTGACTCCACCCTAGATCTCCATTGCTTGCAACAGGAAGACATCCAGCCCAAGTGGTGACACCTGCATTTAGACATATATATGTCTGGGTCTTAACATGGACCTGAATCCCATTCCAGATCCAACTAGGGGGATGTGCATTTGGAAATTTGGTTTGTTGTTCAGTGCTGAGTGGAGCAGTGTTTGGGAAATACTGACCTAAAAGAGGGCAATGGGCAGCCTGTCAACATCCCAATCCCCTTTCTACCTCCTGGGGTCCATGGCCCACTTGATGAAGATTTACTCCCCAGTTAACCATTATGTAGAGGGGTGGGACACACCTTCAAGCCATCCCCACCCAGGTTCCTGGAGCTCAGCATTCATTAGCATCATGCTGTGATGTCCAAGTTGGGACTAGCTCACAGACAAGTGACCCACAATTGAATTTCTCATCCCAGTCCCAGTCTGGAGAATAAACACATCCACCAGGAGAGAATAGTGTCACAAAATACAAATGGAAAGAGGCCAGGTAAATGCTCAACTTCCCTGGCATATTTCAGCCATGAAATATGTGCAAGTGCATCCAGATAGGGATCCTTCAGTCTTCTTGCCCATTAACTTCACAGTGATGGCATAAGAGGCAAGAATAACATGGATCAGGGAAAAAAAACTACGATCTCTGTTCTGCCCCAGTAACAGAATGAGCACAAACACCACCACCACGCCCCACACTGTTTAACTGGTAGAACTGAGCTGGATAACATTGTCCTTGGCATGGTACAGGTCAGTGCCTGAAGCAGCCATCCCCATCCTGAGCCCTAAGGGTAGCACTGACGGAGAAATAAAATTTTGCAAATAGGCTTAAAAACCTCCCTCTACACAGCACAGCCTCCTGGGGTCGCATGGGGAGGGGTGTAAACGTGAGTTACCTGAGCACACAATGCCTGCATCTTCGTCATGATTGCAGTTATGCTCTCCCCAGGGTCTGGTCCTGCAGGCAGAAACGTCAGCTTCTGTACCAGTGCAGTTCATGTCATCCAGCCAGATATGACCAGTTCCTTGGCCAAAGTGAGCCAAGCCAGGGGCTGACAGTATTTCCCCACAGTCCAACTGCCTGCATACGACCATGGCTTCGGGCAGATCCCAGCTATCGTCGCACACGGTTCCCCACTGCTGTTTCCAAAGCACCTCGAGTCGCCCCGCACAAGCGGCTGGGGCCGCTCACAAGTCTGATGGGAGCTGAGTTGGCAACACCTGAATCCCAAAACAAGCCAAGGTGGAAAATGGGCATAAGCCAGGTTTTGGCTGATAGTGGAGATCGTAACATCTTGCTCTTGTGGGAATAATGCCATTTTGGGTCCGTCTGGGGAAGGATTGCCGAAATGCTCACCACTTTGTTTCCAGCAGGAACATTATAAGAAAAGCTTGCTGGCTAATTAGTGGTGTAAACTTCTTGCACAGATGGTGTTAGGACCTCTAACACATCTCTGCATCTCTATAAGCAGCTGCAAGATCTTAGTCACCTAGGACAGTTCTGATCACGGGATTGCTACTAATATGTCCCTCCCAGGCACATGCCAGACATTCAAAACCTTGGATGAGAACCAATCATTTCCAGCCATGGAACAATCCCAACACACCCTCTGACATGGTGTGTGACAGCTCCACACCACAGAAACCCTAGACTGTACCCTGCACACAGTCAGGAAGATGAGAGGAAAACCTCAGATTATGGTCCTTAGGAAGATGGAGGTCCCAGAGTAAGCGTCTCCACACAACCTGAGCTGCTGTGGCACCATGGGTCTCAGATCATTCCTCCCCACCCTCATTGTGCAGGTCCCTGCCCCATGCACAATACTGTGAACGTTCCTCCTGAGGTCTGTCACTCCCTGTGTGTTGTGCAAGTTATCAAAGGAAGCTTTCAGGTCACTTCTCTGGGTACAAATTAGGATATCCACATCCTTGTCCAAAACGCTTGTCAGGGCTTTGCTATCCAGAACTCRTTCACCTGGTGCCATGTGGAGCACAGTTTGTTCACCTAAATGAGGGTTTCTAGTGCCATTTGTAGACCTGCACCCACCAGAGCAGTAGTTGGATTTGAGCAGGATTGAGAAACCAGGGCAACTCAAATGGCTCTAGGCACCTACATTAAGGCAACCGCCTACAGTTCATAGGGTAGGATTCACCTCCCAGCTGCTGACAGTTGCAGTGTTGTCCGTGCTAAACAACTGGACTCCCATAYCATGCAGAAAAGAAGATATTTCCAGTCAACATCCATCCATAAGGGAGGAAGACTTGAGGTAGAGAAGGGCCTCTTTCTCTTTATGGGTATAAGGAAAATCCAGGCTACTGTTGGGATCTAAGCCTGGCAGAAGATGCCAAAGATCCTTCCTTATTCAGAAAGGCCCTGTCAGATGCTTAAACTCTGTCTACATCTTTGGGTGCTGCTCCCCATGGCCTTTATACACTTATATCAGAGGCTTTAGAGCAAGGGTTGCCACCTAAGGTTTGCTAGGTCCACTCTTCTATGCTGTTGGAAAGCATGGATATTTTTCTAACAAACTTTAAATTCCCAGCTCATCCTCCTTGATCATTTGCAGATCTGGCACAGCCTTTACTTCTTCCTAGCCCCTGAAACAGCTTCAACTTGTACCTGGTTTTGTTAAAAACCAACATCACTGTCGCAGGATAATCCTTATCCAATTCTTTTACTACTTTTTGGTTTAAGTTATTGGATTATGCTGATTTGCAGGATATAAATGCAGCTACATTAAGAACTGACTCTGACAGGGAAGCAACGGAGGTCTGCTATGCTTATTCACCCTTAGGTCCTGGCTCCAACACAGACTGTAACTCTAGGGTAGAGGAAAAAAACAGGACTACATTCTGGATTACACAGATCAATCAAAGGAAGCTCTGTCTTTATGCTTGCATTTGTTTTTTCCCAGGGGTTGTCTCTGTATGTTTGCATTGTTAATGCCTCTAAATCTCTAGGTGACCTTCAGAAGCCAAATGATCATCTCTACTACTGTCTTCTCTGGTCTCAGAAACGTCAAGCCCTTTTCCAGTGCCAGGAGTTAAAACCCAAGCTTCCTGGATCTTCAGTGCTTTATTCCAGCCATGAAACCCATTTCCTTGCCAAGACTGGGGATACGAGAGGGGACAATCCATTGCGACTCCCATTTATCAGGCCATATCTAGAACCCTGTTCTCCAGGAGCAAAGGAGAAAACTTACGCCAAAGACATGCCAAGAGGAAGAGCACAGTTTCCATCCTGGCTCCAGCGAAGGCAGCCAGGCTCCCATTGTGGGCACCCCTGGGTGGGAGAAGATTTCCTGGTGGTCCCATGGTAGCAGCAGAGACCTTATACAATCCAGCTCCTGAAGGCCTGGTTGGCAGGTTAGAGCAGGAAGATCGTCCTTGTAGGAGAGACAAAGAGTCAGTGGCTGGCTCGGGAGGCAGGAGAGAAGACAGTAAGGACCAAGACGGGAGGTAGATGACAAATATTCCTTACCCTGACTGAAACAAAAATTTCGGCAGTAAAACTCTCTAAAACTCGATTTGGAGTTTTAGAAAACAGGCATTCTTTATTACGACGTCGGGCAGCACTGGGGATTGCTCCACCACAAGTGCTCCCCCGGGTTAGTGAAATACCTTTGTTCATACACAGAATGATTATACATATTCATCAAATTTCTCGGAAAAGGCAGTCTTATGGTAATGAGTTCCCAGAATTCATTTACATAGTCCCAGCATGCACCGTAAAACTAGGGTTAGGGTCTTTTTATCCTCCAGTGGTCATCTGTAGTCTTCCTCACGCTGTCCGCTAGTTAAACTTTGGACTTTCTTTGTGCATATATAGTCATTGAATTAGCTCATCAGTCCTTCGACTCTGGAATGTTGCAAGGAGCCAATTCTCTGGCACTCATCTTGACACATTTGTTCTGAGACCCTGTTATCAGTGATTTACTCAGGAAGTCTAACAAACTAGCTCAAGGTCTGTTTAATCTTGTCAGGCAAGAAATTGTTATGTTTCAAGATATACAAATAAAGCAGAAGAAAATGCAGGGAAAGCTTTTAGTCAAGGATTGTCAGGGTTTTAACCCTTTCATGACTCCTCCCCTTAATTGGCCTCTCCCCCTTCACCCTCCAGTGCTGGCCCCCTCCCTCCTGTTCCTTGCATCTCCCTATTCTACTTCCCTCCTCCCATGCTCTTCTGTTCATCAACATATTAAGGGAAAATAACCCCTGCCAGAAAGCACTGAATCTTTTCTCCTCTGTTGCTGTTTTGGCAAAAAGCAAACTGTTTCTGGCACTTCTAAAACTGCCATTCTCCTGGCAAGACTAGCTCGTGAACACGCAGTGCCCTAGGAAGACTTCTTGGAGAAGGCAGGAATGATCTCTGTGTCTGCCTGTTCCTCTGACTCTTAAAGGAATGTCTAGGAACGGGGAGTGTGTGGAAAACAAGAAAACACTTTTTTTTTTACTGTGGGTGGTCAAATACAGGAACAGGCTCCATACTTGGAGATGTCCAAAACCTGACTTGATATTGTCCTTGACAACCTGCTCTAGCTGAACCTGCTTGACTGGACTAGATGAGGAAGAAGAGGTCCCTTCCCACCTCAGTGACTCTGTGGATTAACTGCTGTCTGAACTGGGGGACAGTGAAACACAGTCTCCATACAGTGGTGGTGGGGAAGGGTCTCTTAGGAACTGGATGGGGCAACATTCATGAAGTCACTGTAAACCACTTGCAATAATGAGAATTTCAGGATCAAAGAGTGCAATACAAGACATTGTCCCAGGACAGGGACACAGCATGTACAAGTAAGGGGTTGAAGTAGGGAGCAGAAGATAAACATGGCCTCTGGAGAGATATGGCTTGCAAGGAGTCTGCTTAACATCAGCTTGGATAAATAACACTGGTGAACCTACATTTCTGGTATTTAATACTGGTGATTAAAATAATGTTTGTTTTCAGAAAAACTTTAAGTTAGCCTGCAGTTTGTTTATTTTCAGGACTAAGTCTTCCCTTAAAGAAGTGTTTTTCACTGGTGCACTCCTGGGGAAAAGCAGACTTTCTGAGACCTACAGGGCCAAACTCACAGTCACCAGTTCACGTTCAGCCTGATGAAGATGCTTTCGATGCCATGGACCAGTTGTTTTCATGGGCACAGATTATGGATGAATTTTTGGACATCTGTGATGGTATCATTGGCCTTGACTCTAGAAGATGTCCAGGATGAACATTTGGAGGCATGAGGAACAATATAAGGTGCAGGGCCTGTCTGATTGCCTTGTTATCTGTTCTGTCCCTGTCAAGAAGCTTTTGTCTCTGTCATCTTTACTGCTGACCTTCAAGTGATCCTAAGCTGCTATTCCATCATCCTTTGCTTTCTCTTCTTCAGAAGAAAGAAACCCAACCCTTTTGGCTTCTCCTTATTAATCATGTGCTCTAGGTCCCTGGCCATCTTGGTAGCTCTTACCTTTGAGCCAAACCATGGCACAGACCGAGGCTGAATGCAGAAACCCTTTGGATTATAGCAGATATTCTGGTCATTCAATTTATTTGGTCTTTCCTATTTKTCCCCCCCTATCTGCATTATGGGAGTGTGGAAGACTCCTAGATGGAAGAGGAAGCACATTTTGAGTCATATTTGCACAGGAAAAGTGTCAAGAGGTGAATCTTACTGAATCACATGCCATGAAGAAAATTAAGCAGATGAGCTGACAACTGGAAAGAAAGGGTTGGAACAGAGCAAGCTGCAAGAGGGACAGAGCCCATAAGCCAGGAGGAGAGATCCCATGAGATATTAGAGCAACAAAGAACAAGTCTTATGTGCTGTGGACAAAATATCAGCAACACCCTATGTCTCTGAAGTGAGCCACTGAGTCCTCATACCCAGATCTTTGTCAGAGGTGCCAATTAGTCTGCCTGCTCTGCCTTAGTATTTCACGCTTTCAGTCAAGATATGTCTTTCTCAAGTAGCCATTGTTCCTTCAGCTTGCATTCTGAGCCTACTATTTACTATTTGCTTCAACTTCAATTGGCTTTGTAGTTCCTCATTTACCCTTCAGTCCTATTCCTATTGACCTTTAATATAACCCTATATATCTTCTTTGTCCCCACTTACTGGAAACAATAGGCCTTTGGCAAAGTAGTGGAGCAGCTCTGCATTCCTCTGCTCTTACATCTCCCTCTGCTTTTGAAAGCATCCTGCCTTGGCTTATTTCCCCTCCCTGTATTTGGAGAAGGGGAGTCTGCTGCATTGCTCTTTCCTAAAGTCTTCTCAGGAACATGTAACATTTGTTCATATGCAAAGCCATGCTGCAGCATTGACATAAATCTGTGGCATTAACAGGATGGGAAGGAAAGGAACATTGTGCTAGGTGCAGGATGAGCCACATGTGGCTTGAATGCAGGTGTTTGAACTGGGCACACAGGCATTTGGAGCACAGCACGTGAATGAAGGCATTCGACTATAGTATATAAGAACAGAGCTGTTCTCTAAAGGAAGAAAAGACAGGAGCTGAGGGCAGCCACCACACAGGCAAACCAATGACCTCACCCACAGGGAACAGTCCCACAGCACCAGAAGAGCAGAGAAGGATAATGAGAGCAATGGGACCTACCAACAGTACAATAATCATCCAGTGAAGACAAGGTAATGAGCCAGCACCAAGGTCAAGCCAGGAAATCCAAGCAACAACTCAGGAACAAGGCTGGGAACAGGCACACCCACATCAGAGCTCAAGTAAGGATTGCATTTCCAACCCTGAGCTTAAATGGAGCCAGAGGGTGTGGGTGGAGGCTCCAGGCGTGGGTGTGGGTGTTAGTGTAGGCTCCAGGCTCGGGCAGTTAAGGCCTATTAATGCACTCAGCATCCTGACAATAAAAGAGAGAAAAAAATTGGTCCTAATTTTAGTGGGTTTAGAGAATATCTTGCAGTTTTATCTCTCTCTCTTTATGTCTTAGCTCCTGACCTGATGGTCATTGGGCAGAATGTGTTGGCCATGAGCAGGTGTGCAATAAAGGTGGTCTAGTCTTCACAGCTAACAGGGCTAGAAGACTTCCTTTTAGTCAGGTCATCTTCTGGCTGTGACATTGCTCAAGACTTCAACATGGATGTGTGTCCTGGTTCCGGCTGGGACAGAGTTAACTTTCTTCCCAGTAGCTGGGGGTGTGTGCTGTGTTTTGGGTTTGGTATAATAGGAGCGTTGATGGCCCACTGATGTTTTGTGTGTTGCTGGGTGGTGCTTGCACCGGGCACTTTTTGGAAGCTGGCAGGGGGAGCATAGCCGGAGTGGTTGACCCAGCTGGCCAATGGGGTATTCCATACCATGTAACGTCATGCTCAGTATAAAAAATAAGGGTGTGGGGGGGCTCGGGGTCCCGGAACGGGCTCTCATATCAGGCATGCATCGGTTCAGCGGGTGGCGAGCAATTGCATTGTGCATCGCCTGCTTTGTATGTTGTTGTTGTTGTTACCACTGTTATTATTACTGTTCTACTTTGTTTTATTTCAATTATTAAACTGTTTTTATCTCAACCCGCGAGTTTTCCTACTCGTGCCCTCCTGATTCTCTCCCCCATCCCATTGGAGCTGGGGTGTGAGCGAGCGGCTGCATGGTGTTTAGGTGCTGCCAGGGTTAAACCACGACAATGTGTCAACCCCACTGACAAGGAGGGAAGGCATTGCTGCCTGCCCCAGGACAACTTTCCTTCTCTGGACAGTGTCTTGCCAAGCCCGGAGCCATCCTCTGGTGTCTCTGGCTGCCTCTATCAGGAAGTTAGGCTGTCATTAATTACAAGCAGTACTTTGGCAGCTGCACCACTGCAAGGAGCTGGGCTTCCCTGCGGGCTCTGTGGAGGTTCGGGGGTACACAAACCACAGAGCCATCTCTTGGTCGAGCTCCACAAAGGTCCTTCCCCTTCTTTGAYTCCCCGAAGCCACTTTGTGGGCACAATCATCTAACTCTTGTAGAAGTCTGATGACCTGTGCTTTTGGCTGTGGTCCCCGGGGAGATGCCATCCTGCATTATACCTCTTTCATCACAAGGACAAGGCTGTGCTTCTAAAYCCCACTGCATCTTGCATAACTGGCTTTGCTTCATTGAAACCCATCACCTGGTTTAGGCTCTATGAGTGTTGTGGTTTAACCTCAGCCAGCAACTAATCACCACACAGCCGCTCGCTCACTCCCCACCCAGGTGGGATGGGGGAGAGAATTGGAAGAGTAAAAGTGAGAAAACTCGTGGGCTGAGATTAAGACAGTTTAATAGGTAAAGCAAAAGCCGTGCGCACAAGCAAAGCAAAACAAGGAATTCATTCACTCCTTCCCATCRGCAGGCAGGTGTTCAGCCATCTCCAGGAAAGCAGGGCTCCATCACAAGTAACGGTTACTTGGGAAGACAAACACCATCACTCCGAACATCCCCCTCTTCCTTCTTCTTTCCCCAGCTTTATATGCTGAGCATGACATCATATGGTATGGAATATCCCTTTGGTCASTTGGGGTCAGCTGTCCTGGCTGTGTCCCCTCCCAGCTTCTTATGCACCCCCAGCCTCCTCGCTAGTGTGGGGGGRTGAGGAGCAGAAAAGGCCTTGACTCTGTGTAAGCACTGCTCCGCAATAACGAAAACATCCCTGTGTTATCAACACTATTTTCAGCACAAATCCAAAACATAGACCCATACTGGCTACTATGAAGAGAATTAACTCTATCCTAGCCAAAACCAGCACAATCAGGCTGGATCAAGAGAGGTGCAATAGCACGCCGCCTTGTCTGCACACCCTTTCCTAAACTCCTGTACAGCACCCCTGGCCCTAGAGCTGACCGTGCATGTCTGTCTTGGACATGTCCTATGCATTTGAAGAGTTCCCATTCTTGGCTTGGAGAGTGGAGTGGATATTCTAGTAGCACTAGTAGTCATACCAGTGGGTATTTGTGTTTTGCAGGGTGGAGTCAGGGCGGGGGGGTTGTAGCTTTGTGACTGCAGGAGGCTTTTCTAATCATATCTCAGTATTCTTCATCATCAAAGGAGAGAACATCTCTTTCTTATTTTTAAGAAGAATAAAGGCACCTAGACACTTGACCTTAGTGGGATACCGCACCATTGATTTTTATTGTCCGAGCCATCCTATCTGCTATTTTCTTCTTTCATGGAATCTGTAAGGAGCTTCTCTGACAACTGCTGTTCCTACAGGTCCATGATCTCTTCTGCTTGTCCTGGAGGYCTGGGCTCCCTTGCTCCCACCTGGGAGTGCTGTCAAGGCTGCCTGAGATTTCTTCTGCCTCTCCTCTAAACCCCTTTAGCTAGACAAGCTCCTAGACTGTCCCTCCATGCACAGCTACTTGTGGCACAGCTCAGGGTGACCGGAGCATTCAGAAACCCTTGCCCACCCCTTCCCATTTTAGCTGTCCCTCCTGGCTCCTTGGGAATCCCAAACTTTCAGGGCAGGTGTGCTTTTCCTCAACTTTTCTGTCTTGGATTGCTGCCTGTGCCTTTTGCTTCCCARCTTTTCAACCAATCTTGAGGTGGCTGCTCAGGCTTGGCTTAGCTTGCTTTTTTCTTGCTRAGGCCACCTTGACCTTTCACTGAAATACTTTTTGTTTGTATAAATTCAGCCTCTTTGTGGCTTTTGCTGATTTAACGCATGGCTTTACGGTCACAGGCTGACAGGGACATTTGTCAGTGGGACATTATGGCAGGCAGGGCTCAGCCTGCCTGCTCTCGCTGGCTCACCCAAGTGTGAGGGCTCTGCAAGAAGCTCAGCATCTGCAGCAGGGAGACTGGAAACATCTGCTGTGTCTATATGGTTCACCCAGCTGTAATATTTGCATGCTGCAGCCTTGTAGATCCAGTAGATCGAGCCTTGCACTTGTTAGTAAAAACCATAGGTTTTGTGTTAATACACCAATGTAGGGCACAGGATTTGCCTTGATACGAGCAGATATTAGGTTGTTTTAGCTGTGACAGTAATTGTCTAATGCTCACTTAACTTTTGCCTAGTGGTATTTGCACAGCTAAGGTATAAACAAATAGGAAATGCATTAAAAAAACCTCCAAAACCCCAACCAAACACCAAACTATGTAGCCTTTGAGAAATATTAACACTGTATGTTCATTGAGGCTGAGGGGCTACTGTGTAATTTATTGGTGCTCAACATCTACGTATGTTGTGAAGTTTATGTAGACCACTTGTAAGTATTATTTTTCCTGTAATTAGGGCTATAAGTGTTAATATAATTGCAATTAGACCAAGAATTGTTGGTCTATATTTGTTGCCAATAAAGAGAATAATTGTTGGTCTATATTTTTTGCCAATTATTGACTAGGTCAATAATTGTTGCCAATAATTGTTGCCAATAATCCTTGGACTGTTAAAACATGAATTAAGTTAACAGTAAATTCTTGGCTCTCTGTGTAATGTATGTTCTCCTTGTTTGCCCATAATAAAGAAGGCAATTAAATGCAATAATAGTTGACAAAAATCTTGCAAAGATTGCATTCATACCTGCCTGTATTTTAAAGGAAATGAAATTATCTTTGTTTCTCAGGCCTGGTAATTGTGCATAATGTAATACAGGGCCAAATAATCCAGAAATATATATAATTACTTTTAACACCTTCAAAGAACATGTTTGAAAGTGAGTCATTGAGCTAATGAGATAGTAAGACTGTTAAGTCCTTAAGTGGTATGCCACAACCCTGCTAAGGACATGTGTGAGTCAAACCAGCTCTGATTTTGCAGGTTCTCCATCATTCTTTTCTCAATAATTTTGCACCTGTCTGCTTTCACCTTTCTTCTCTTGCTTGGCTTTCGTTTGTGAGCTCTCTGGCAGCTCAGCAATGCTCTCATGCAAGAGAGACAGTCACACCAAACTGTGCATCAAGGGCCTCAAGCTGCCATATTTTTCTGCCATGTGTAGAAGAAATGTGTATGATACAACCATTAGCAATGGCGACATTTGACCTGAGTCAAACTGGAGCATTGCGTGGAAAAATCATGGCAGCTTCTGGGACTGTTTAAAAAATAAACAAACCCAAAACCCACCCCCCCCAAAACCCCTTGTCATTAGGAACAAATGGCTGTAAATTTGTTTCATTGAAGGCTTTAGCTACCTTAAATTGGGCATGCTGAGTGGCAGTCAAGACTTTTACTTGTTCTGCGACTTTGGCAGTTTGAAGCATTAAATAGTTCATGAAAGAGTTAAGTTCTATAGTGTAATTGCAAAAGTAGCTTTAAGTAGACATTAATTTGTTTACAATACTTGACTTTGCACACAGAAAGGGGTTTGATTAGTGCAAAATGCTTGATCCTTCATATTAAAACATCATGTTCTAATGCATGCACATTTTTGACATCAGTCATTGCAAACATTATATCCTTCAGGCAAAGTAGGAAAGGATTTTCCCTATAAACATCAGTTTGTAAGGGTGATGAAAGGCACAGGAACTGATCATCAAAAGTTATGACTGTTGGAGGTACGTGCTGTTTGCTAATGACTAGATTTTGATGAGACTGTCTAATTGCTAATTGCTGACTGAGATAAGGCAACTGTATAACTTTGCCAAGGGCTAACAATGGCCCAACTCTTATGACTTGTTTAAGTTTGGTATCAATAGTTATGACTTTTTTTTTTTTTAGGGCTGTAAAGTTTGTTTGCTTTTTCAGTTGTAAACATTTGTTGAGTGATATTTTCAGTCAGGTTTTGATGACTGACATCTTTCTTCTAAGTTCAGGTGCAGTCATCTTACGTACAAAATAATGCGATTACTCTGCAGGCAAATAGTGTTGTGTTAATACTTGATCTTCTCTTCCACTTGAAGAAGTTACCTATTGAACAAATTGCTCATCTTTTTTAAAAAGGTCTGTAGTGTAAGTTATTAATTTCAATTATGAATTTAGTTCTCACTTCACATACATAACTTTTAATTTCTTCAACTGTTAACTCCAATTCCTGAAGTATTAACACCTCTTAGTGTGTTCTTTTGTTTGAAACTCATTTTCCCACTAGTTCTGCTACTGAATTTGCTTTAAATGTCTCTGTGGTGAATGGAGCGAAATCTAGTTGGCGGCCGGTCACGAGCAGTGTCCCCCAGGTCTCTGTTTTGGGGCCGGTCTTGTTCAATATCTTTATCAACGATCTGGATGAGGGGATTGAGTGCTCCCTCAGTAAGTTTGCAGACGACACCAACCTGGGCGGGAGTGYTGATCTGCTGGAGGGTAGGAAGGCTCTGCAGAGGGACCTGGACAGGCTGGATCGATGGGCCGAGGCCAACTGCATGAGGTTCAACAAGGCCAAGTGCCGGGTCCTGCACTTTGGCCACAACAACCCCATGCAACGCTATAGGCTTGGGGTATAGTGGCTGGAAAGCTGCCTGTCGGAAAAGGACCTGGGGGTGCTGGTCGACAGCTGGCTGAATATGAGCCGGCAGTGTGCCCAGGTGGCCAAGAAGGCCAATGGCATCCTGGCCTGGATCAGAAATAGTGTGGCCAGCAGGAGTAGGGAGGTGATCGTGCCCCTGTACTCGGCGCTGGTGAGGCCACACCTTGAATACTGTGTTCAGTTTTGGGCCCCTCACTACAAGAAGGACATTGAGGTGCTGGAGCGTGTCCAGAG